>NCQV01059467.1:12348-27156 GCA_002740545.1 Lophocereus schottii
CTTATTGTGGCTTCTAATCCACTCACAAAAATAATTGCCTTGCATTGCATTAAAGCGTACATTTAGAAATAATTGAGTATTTAATTGAAACTTTTCATTAAAAGTTCTTATATTATTCTAAATCTTATTGTCATCAGTGTTTAGGCTCAAATATTGCTTTATATTAATAAAGCCTCGGTGCAGGTTTCCACAATGAGCATTACATCATCTCATTCAAAGCAAATACGAAATTATGTCCATGTTGATAAGGACAAGGATAACATTCTCTCCTCTTGGGCACTTTGATGTTGCAAAATATATGATGAGAGGATTTTAAACAAATTGCAATCAATGAATATTATGGCAGTGAATATTAGAGCTCAATCGAGGAGATGTCCACCGGAAAGAATAACAGACGAGCCAATACCTCTTAAGAATGTTGTGTGTACAGTCACGAGTGTTTTCCTAACAAATATCGCTGGTTATTGGAGGAATGGTAGCGTCATATGGTGTAAGAATTTGATTAATCTTTCTTTTACCATAGCTATAGACAACATAGAAGGGGACACAACGAGCCAAACAGTGTGTAAGGTAGAGCTAAAGCCTTGGCATTTCTGGGGCAAGAAGGGATACAAGTCATTTGATATTGTTGATGCTCACCAACAAGACGCCAACCACCAGCTAGAGGTGTATTGGGATCTTCGATCAGCTAAGTTCTCAGGGAATAGTCCAGAGCCATGGTTCGACTATTACCTAGCCCTTGCTTCAAAGCAGGAATTGGTACTTCTAATAGGAGATTATAAGAAAAAAGCATATAAAAAGACCAAGAAGCAACCAGCCCTAGTAGAAGCTATTCCATCTTTTAAAAAAGAGATTGTGTATGCTAAAAAGAGTTTTGCAAACCGTGCTCGATTTGCAGACGGAGAAACAGAGCATGACATAGTTGTAGAGAGCTCCACATCTGGACGTGTGATAAAGAGTCAATAGACATCGAACTCGTAATCATCATTCAACGATCACACCTTTCTTTTGGTTTGTATATTTAGACTTCCAAATATGATTATGCAAACGACATTCACAAAATAGAGATGATTGGAAACTTGTGACCTGAATAGAAAAACTCATTAATGAACATTTGACAAATTATTCATTGACACAAAAAAGAATGAAAGATCTGGCTAATAGAAGAAGTACAATCAGAAATCAAATGGATCAACTTTCAAAAATTGTAAATATTAGCCCTAACAACACACATTATGGTGTTAAAAGATTAGAATCACTCCAAAATATTATTCAAATATTAAAAAAAAGAACTGCTCGATTAATTAGTAAATCAGATTTTTTTTATGAAAAAGATATATGTAGATCTATTTCTAGATATTTTAAATATTTTCAGAATTTATACACAAAAAATTTTTCTTTTACTTGAATCAACAAAAAAAATTTTGGATAAATCAAATTACAATCATAATGAAACAAATTGTTAAATTCATTTTTGTACAGATCAAATCTCATATTATGATTTAGAGGGGTTTTCTTTGGTCTATATTTCAGGAGCGTTATTTACAGTTAGTGTGTATCTCATACTATTGTAGAGCATACATAAGATAGGATATAAGGAAAAATACAAAAGCTCAAAAAATTTTAAAATGGAAAACCCCAAAGAGGTTACCTATATCTACTAAGAGCATATGCATGCACAAATTTCAAAAAAACAAATAAACGAGCATCAAAGACCAAAAAAAACATAAAAGAGAAAATAGAGAAAACAAGAAACAACATTATAACGAAGAATTTTGAAAAAAAAAAAAAGGATTTTATCGGGTAAGTTTCCAAAGATGTTGGAGGAAAAGATCAAGACAACTCAGCACAATCTTTCATCGTAGCAACAAATGTACGAACTAATTAAAAATATAATAATGCAAAAAAAATAAAGTTCAACCACAAAAATAGGAATCTTTAATAATAAATTAAACTAAGGTAATTAAAATGAGTCCGTTATGGTTTTTTCTAATGAAAATATGATTTTTACATGAAGAACATTGCTAAATTTTTTATTAAAAAAACAGATAAAAGTGAAAAAAATCGATCAGATATAATTACAATTGAATGATACAAATTTTTCAAAACATAAGTAATTTCGTCAGTCTTAAATTTAATTACAGAATAACTTGGGGGAACTATGTTGGCCATTGCTGTGTGGAGTTTGCAACTCTTTGGTGTCAGATGGGAGTCACTGTTAACCTCATTGTATCCCAGCATCAAATTTGAAAGTCTCAAAACTACAAATATATCACTCTAGAAGGGGTTAATAATGTGATTGATAAAAAAATTAAAAACTTAAACGAACTTCAAAGCACTCTCAAGCTAATCTGTCAAAATCAATATTACATAACTTCGAGAGTTAGTAACGACAGTTAAGCATAAAAGACTTTGAGCAGAAATATAAATGCAGAAATAAAAGTGGGACAAAACATGCGATGCTTTTACAATGATGACCCTACCAAACAAGGTGATCACCACCTAATCTCTTCTTTGCTTAGGTTCGAAACCGCTGCACTTCTTATTCACTAAATAAGTTACAATGTCGAGTCCTCAAGTCCATAATACTATCCTAGCATACTTCCAAGACTAGCTACTCGATCTACAAACACTCTCCTAGATCTAGCACTCAACTAGTTGCCCAAAGTTAAGTTATTCATTAAGTATGACTCACTCAACACTTGGTTACCCCAGTAAGTTCCCTAACTTGTTACAAATTTCCCTTTCAAAGATTTAATTGTCACGAGTACAATTTAGAGCAACAATATAACTCAAATGATTGTCAGAATATGTTCATGTCTTTGCGTCTAGCAAATTGCGTCAGCTCTTCTATATATATCCTTGTAATCCTCATTTGACCGTTGGAACAAACTTTCCAAGTCTTCACTTTAGCCAGATTTGGTGCTGCAAGATTTCAATGTCACTGTCTCCAAGTTTGAACTTCCTATACTTAGCTCTTGGATGTATTAATGATGTAGTCATTAAAGATCCAATTTCAGCTGGCAAATCTTACTTTGAATACTATGAGTCTTATAAAATTCAAACAAAATAATTCCATAACATATCTCATAGATACATCAAAGATACCTTTCATAAATGTAGTATGGATAGTTTGATCAGATTAAATGGCACGTGAATAATAAAAAAATATGTAAATGATTATAAAAAATATATCAATCAGTATCATCAATTGTGCTTAAAGACATCATGATTTGATATCAAAGTTTCTCTCAAAGACTTCGATTGAATCCGAAACTTGTTGCAATGTTCATAAATAGATCTGAACTAGATCTTTGCTTAGCTGTAGCTTTCCTTGCTTAGGCGGGTAACCTCAATATACTATCTTTACCAATCATAAAATAATCAATCAAGGCAATCAAATATAATTTTCAAGATCTTTCAAAAATACTTACCATAAATGAGTAGATATCATTTAAATAACTCAACCAATTAATAAATCAGTATATATGCTAAATATTTTGTGCAAGTAATCAAGGAATAAATCAAGAACATATGTATCAATATATGCAATCTAAATACTCAAAAAGATATTTTCCAAATTTAAAGGGTCATGCGTTAGATAATGATTTAGCAATCAAATCAAGCATAATAATTATTCTAAGAATACAAACAATATTCTCATAATATTTCCAGCATACTAAGCATGTTTATCAACATGCGAGATCATCATATTGATCATATAAATATTCCAAAGTCAAATTACTTGACTTTGACATAATAACGTCAAAGCTCTTATAAATTTATAATCATGATACTTTAACCACACAACTGCAATCACACAACAAGTCTACATCACATATTTATTCACATTTACAAACGTGTTATCATTCAAATGCATATTTCAAAGTTAGATCGATTTACTTTGACATAATAACATCAAAGCATATTACCTGTTGCATATCATACTTAGATCAAATGCTTTAAGCTTATGTATGTAGTACAACATATATATGTAAGACACAAGCTACCCTTATCAAAGTGGGTCAAACTAGACAAGACACGTATCACATGGTCAAATACATTGTGAAGTAATAGTTCATACATTAACAACATATACGATATTCACAAACATCAAACACATAACAAACATACCTCAATCATATCAATTCATTTAAGTACATACATAATCACATTTTTGGCTTATCAAAATATATCAAATATAATCACCTCAACAAAATTCTGCATCCTAGAAGGATTCAATCTTTTGCTATGAACAGAAAACACAGAAGATGTTGGGGTATGAAAGTGGGTGTTATCCCACATTGATAAAATCAAAAGGTTTGAACATATATATAAACTTGTGAGTTACTTCACCTATTGCTAATTGGTTTTGGGTTTATTTACGACCCAATAGATATAAAAAAAATTTAACATCGTATCAGAGCAAGGTTGCTCGATCTTCAATTGCCACCTTTCCTATTTGATTAAAATTGTGCGCACGTGTTGGGTCTTGTTAGTAGCCCACACGTGAGGGGGCATGTTGAAGTATGAAAGTGGATATTGTTCCACATTGATAAAATTAAAGGATTTGCGCATATATATAAGTTTGTGAGTTACTCTACCAAATACCAATTGGTTTTGGGTTGAAACCTCATTTAAGCTTATATGCGTGATTCTTTGTTGAATGCCCAATTTATATATAAAATTTAGCAGAAGATTCATTAAGAATGTGTAAAAAGGATAAGAAGGTCAAGTTTCATTTAGAATGTGTAAAAGGGATACGAAGGTCACGTTTCATTCGCTTCCTAAATACAAGTTGTATGTTCATTGTTGTATAACTGTAAGCTCATACATTAAATATATGTGTATAACAGTACACCAAGTTTTAGTAGTCATTTAGAAATCAAACATTATGAAACCTTGTGACTAAGATTAATATATCACTTCAAATGCTCCAGTTAATAAAAAGTTAGTTTTTTTGGGTCGATTATATTTCAGCCAGCAAAGAAATGTAAATGACTTGGGCCTTTGCCATCCAATTAGTCTCATAATTTGGGGTCCTATTTCAAGATGCAAAAGTACAAATTTCAGATTCTAAGTCGATGTATTAGACCTTTATCGTTAGTGTTCCATTTCTAGGTGCAAAAGTATAAAACTCATCACGCGAATCAACATGGATCTCAAAAGTACAAGAGCTCCTTTATATCCTTGGTCTCTAGCCAAAGGCGTGTCTCATCAAAGAAGGCAGGTTCAAAGGACTTAACATAAACCTCAAAATTACCAAAACACTTAAATTAATTGTTCTGTAGAAAACCGTTGTGTGCCTCGTCATTGGTCAAAAAAAGTTGTGTTCCTCAACTAATACTAGCTCTGTCAATTCAGATGGGCGGGTTAAATAAAGGTCATGTGTATTTGGGTTCGGATAAAATACGAATCAGGTGTATTTCAGGTTCAGACAAAATACGGGTGAATGTTTTTTGCTTTTACAAGTTTTAGATCAACCCAACGAGTTTAGAGCGTCTTTTCTATGAGTTGTATTTCTTTTTTCAAAATCAAAAATTCTGCATATTTATTACTCAAAATTGTCAGTATTTAATGAAAAGACATAAAAATTGTAGTTTCTCAAAAGAATATTAAAAATATTCAAACTTTTTATTATAATATATGAATATCTTGTACGAACGGGCAAAGAATCATGCCTCATTTGGTTTTGGGTAGATCGACCCGTATATTGAAAGAAGGTCAATAGTGGGTTGGCCATTTATGGGGCAGCCAGTCTAAAGCATTTTAATGGATTGTAGCAATTCCACCACTCATAACCTATTTAATAATTTAATATTTTTATTAACTAACCTACCAATATCCAATCAGGTAAAACTTTATTAATAGGCAGACGCCAATACGAATACGGCTCACCATTTTCCTACCATTACCATCATAATTAAAGGATAGTTAGAATGAAAACGAAATAAAATTAAATAAAAGAAGTGCAAGATATTATCTTGCAGTTATAATATCAAAATTTAAATTATTACAAATTAATTAATTTCAAAAATAATTAGACATATTTGTTTAACAAAGTATATAATAGTATGACTTGCGCATCTTTAATGCTTGTGTTCTTTTAAATTAACTTTTTTTTAAAGAAATTAGATAATTATTTCATGCAATTTCATACTTATTTTTAATGTTTTTTCATTTAAAAGTTGTATACAATATCATTTTCAAAGAATCAAGAAGGAAAAATAAGGTTATTGTTGTTTAGTTTGTAAATAAATACAATAGTTATATAATGTCTTTTTAAATTATTCCATAAAAATGATTAACTATTATTGTTAAGAGGGATAAATTAGAGAAAAATCAAAAACTAAGGATATAACGTTTGGGTCAAACGGGCGAGTTCGGGTTCAGCTTCTGTTTAACTCGCTAATTTGAGGGTTTCTCGGGTTCGGTTTTTTGTGGTTTGGATCGAGAAAATCGTGTTCAAAATCTCAAATTTTCGAGCGGATTCGGCTCAGATTTTCGGGTTGGGTCATTTTTTACCAAGTCTATCAAGTACTATTAGTTAGCGTAATGAAAGTTGATTAGGCCGTGTTCAGCAACAGCATTTTGGTAGCGTTTAGTATTTTGACCAAGTCAATACACTAATTAGTTAATTTTTAGTGTTCGGTAAACTAACATTTTGACTAGCATTTCAAGTAGCGTTTAGCGTTTTAAGTAGCATTTTTGAAAAACTAATCATGTTCGGCAAAATTAGCGGTTCAAGTAGCGAATAGCGATTTAGGTAGCGGATAGTTGTCCAGATAGCGGATAGCTGTTTAGAAGAGCAGTTGAATAAAATGTGTTCGGTAAATTTAGATGTTGGATTAGCTGATTAATGTAAATTGACGTAAAAGGATATAAAGAATTTCCGAAGATAAAATTTCCAAAGGGTAATTTTTGGTAAAAAAATATGAAACGCTACTTTTGAATGTAAAACGTTAATACTATTAGTTTTTCAAAAACGCTGCTTAAAACGCTAAACGCTACTTGAAATACTAGTCAAAACACTACGTTACCGAACACTAAAAATTACGTGATGAGTATATTGACTTAGTCAAAACGCCAAACGCTACTCGAAATGCTGTTGCCGAACACGCCCATAGTATTAACGTCTGATATTTAAAATAGCGTTTCATATTTTTTAGCCAAAAAATATCCTTTAAAAATTTTATCTTTGAAAATTATCTATATTCTTTTATGTCAATTTACATTAATCAGCTAACCTAACCGCAAAATTTTTCAAAGACATTAGTTTAAACCGCTCATCTAAACAACTATCAGCTAACAGCCAAATTAGAAATGCTAGTTGCTATCTATCCGCTATCTGAACCGCTATCCGCTACCTAAATAGCTAATTTTGCTGAATAGGGCCTAAAAAAGTTTGAAATAAGCTACGTGAAATTAGATGCTCATACAAGTGCTGATGTATTTATAGTAATGAGTATAACAATGATTGTAAGGAATAAAAATTCCTAATTAATTGAAATTTAACACCGGTGGAAGCAAATTAGTCTTAGGATGCCGATATTTGAGCAGTTGTTTTATCATCCACCCGATTGTACAAATGCAATTGTACAACCGAGTCCACAAATTGCCCCCACGTACAAAACAAAAAGAAAGCCGTTGAATTTCGTCTCACTAAAAATGCTTTATAGCGCACTAAAATATATTGCTGTGCATCCAGTTTCGCTCACTAAAATATTTTAGTGAGCTTAGACAAAGTTTTAGTGAATTAATACGTACTTTTAGTGAGCAGACATACCGAAACTAATAGATGTTATGCACCCAAGTTTCATTTAGTAAAAATACTATATAACTTATTAACTGTGCTATTGTACTAAAAAAGTGTTATTGTGAATGTGAAACTTGCTAAACTATTCTAGTTGTCTATATTTTTTTTAGTGAGTAATGATATTTATTTAATGAGTTGGTATATCATATAACCGGTTGTATAAAACCAATCGTATAATCGAATTTCAGTTCACTAAAAATATATAACTCACTACAATACTTAGTGAGTTGACATATAGTTTTAGTGAGTTAATATATACTTTTAGTGAGCGAATAGATCAAATCAATGCATCTTATATATCCTAGGTTTCACTTAGTAAAAATACTATGTAACTTATTAAAATGTGCTATTGTACTAAAAAAAAGTGTTATTGTGCATCTGAAACTCATTAAACTATATTCTAGTTGTCTATATTTTTTTTAAGGAGCTATGTCATATATTTAGTGAACTATGACATATATTTAGTGAGTTGGACTATATCTAATTAATTCACTACATTTCTACTATACTCACAAAATATAATACAAACACCCTTATGGCATAGTAAAAAATGATTGAGTTTTAACATAACCCAAGAACTTCACAATATTATTTGATGGCTATCTATACTATTCTTTTTAGTGAGCTATGCTATTTATTTAGTGAGCTATGATAGATATTTGTGAGTTATAAAATATATTTTGTGACCAATATGATTTAACGTGGAATACTAATCATTCATAACAAAAAATGAGTGAGCAAATAATTTTAGTTAGCACATATACTTTTTTGTTCATATTTTAAGGTATGATATATTCATCTTTTAGAGAGTTATGATTTATATTTAGTGAGTTATGACAGACTTTCAGTAAGTTGGACTATATTTGTATTAGACTAACTAAATACGTATAATACAAATGCGCTTATGTCATAAGGAAAGATAATATAAATATTTCTTACTAATATTGTTTTACTCATTAAATAAATTATATAGCTTACGAATGCGCCTTTGCCTTTTGAAATACCAGTAGGATTACACAAAATTCTAACATAATAATCAATATCAACAGCCTCAGCAACAGAATGATCTAATGTAGATATGAAAAATGAAGTATTATCTGCAAAAACAACATAATTTTTGTAGTGAGCTATAACACATAATTGGTGAACATAATCTTCATTCTAGTAAGCCAAATGCTTGTGTTAGTGAGCAAAAATGCTCTGTGGTGCAAGGCAATAGATTTTTTATAGTGAGCTATTGTTTTCCCTGTTATGCATAAGATTAATTATAGTGATTATATTTGGTGAGTAGAGAATTATTTGTTGAATACAAGCTCAATACAAGTGAGCTAAATGTATTTCTTTAGTGAGCCAACGACTATATTTAGTGAGCACATAACTCATATTGGTGAGCTGTTGTTTCTCATATGTGTATAGCAACAATGAAAATATCATCTGAAAAAACAAACATAACATTTGTAGTGAGCTATAATGTAATATCGGTGAGCATACAGGTTAATCCTAGTAAGCCAAACATTTCTTTCAGTGAGCAAAATGACTTTACAGTACAGGGTGATATATTTTTTATAGTGAGCTAAATGTATACTTTTAGTGAGCTAACGACTATATTTAGTGAGTACATAACTCATAACGGTGAGCTGTCGTTTCTCATATGTCGCAAACCAAAATTTTCATAAAGCAATTCAGTTCAAAAATCTCGAAATTAACTCATCAAAACGCAAAACTAATGAACACAACTTTCAATCTCGAAAACAAAAACAGAGATCGAAAAAGCACTATCAAACTTGACGAACAATTCCCGTTTTATGAAGATTCAACACCAATAGCGACGTTAAGATCAAACCCAGCCATTCAATAATTGCTGAACATTAAAGCAATCGAAGCAGCGAAGAACAATCGAAACAGCGAAGAGTAATCAAACAATGAGGAGAATGAAAACCGCGATTTTAAAAAATTGAGGAGAATTAATTTTTTTAAAAAAAAGCCTAGGGCTCGGCAGTTGGATGACTCAAAATTGCTGTTGGTGGGCCCAGGTGGACAATTGAGTTGTCCACCCGGTTGTACGTAATAAATTGCGCAAGAAATATGGTAAGGGCAATATGAATCAAAATGATGGGCACCTAAATTTTACATGAATCCAAATCATTGGGAAAAAAAAACCACGAGCTACACTAGCACAAAAGATCCACTATGATAGAAAGAGAGCACAAAATAATTTACAGAGTGATGGCTAAATTAGATCAATAAAAGGATATTATAATCTCTTAACTAAAAGTCTCCCAAACCAAAACTCTCTCAAAGAAGAAAAATGGAATAGAAAAAAGACACTCTGAGGCTCTCAATGGTGCCAGGAGCACGTAAGTTGGCCATACAGTTTAGGTTAAAGAACCTAATATTTACCGAAAACTCAAAAGTTGACCAAGTAGAAATCCTAATTACACAACTTGAGCCTTAAGAGCCATGCAAAAATATTCACAAACAAGAAACAATTTAATTATTTCAAAACTGGCAAAGACATTTGGGAAAAAACCTAAAAATTATTAATATCACGTAAGTGGTGTCATCAAAAATCAAGAATGCAATAGAGAATGATGACTTTGAATTTGTTCGATGTTACAAATAAAATAATTGTATTATTGTTAAGTTTTCTATTTTGTGTATAACTAGAATTCTTAGAAGGCAAGATAGGGTTAGCATCGCACGTGTATATATTTTGCTGTATCCTACGGTTATGGATGAATGAGAAAATTTTCTTCCATCAAAAATTCTCTATCCTACACTTTCCTTCTTCCCTGGCTCAAAATTTTTTATGTTATCAGAGCAATAATACCAAACATGTCAAAGGCAAAGCTTTTCATCCATGGGGATTGGAAAACACTTTGTGATTGAGCCCCATTCACTATATCTTCTACATGCCTCTAAGGATCCAAGAGCTTTGATAACGATGGTGGTGTTTGAAGGAAAAAACTTTTATTCATGAGAAAGAGCAGTTCAAACATCTCTACAGGCAAATAATGAGTTAGGCTTCATTAATGGAACCCTAAAATGACCCACAGATGCTGAAGATGCAGACTTCCATGAAGCCGACACCTGGGACCTGGTAAACTCCATGCTCTGCTCCTGGATGCTCAATGTGATTGATCCTAAACTATGGATGATAGTAGCTTACTCTGATACTGCTCATGAGATGCGGAAGGATTTGAAACAAAGATATTTTGTAGCAAATGTGCCAAAGATTCATCAGTTAAAGTAGACTGCAAACAGAGGGACCTTGACATCAGAGATTTTTATTCGAAGTTGCCAAATTTATGGAATGAATTAAACAATTATTTCAAGATTCCAATCTGTACATGTAAGGGATATAAGTGTTGGGCAACAAAGAAGATAATTGACATGTATGAAGAGGATAAGACCCACCAATTCTTGATGGGGCTGAATGATGATCAATTCTCACAAGTAAGAAGTTAGATTCTGGCTCAAGAGTGTTTTCCTCAAGAGAATGATGACTCAGCGTGGGAATATTACCGACACAGCGAGTTCATTTGCTATAAGTGCATCCAAACCACCTCAATTTGGAGGGGGAATGACCAATCTATAAGCATTGTCAAAAACTCGTGCACAAGGAAGCAAATTGCTTCAAAAGTCGTGTACATTCAGGTCCAGGTTTGGGTCTGAACAAAGTGTCAGATTTATAATTTGGGCATGGTTTGCGTATCAAGGATTTTTCTGAATGTCTAATTTGTGCGAACTCGAATCAACCCAGACCCGAAATTTTGCAAGCCCTAGTAGTCATGGTAGAGGAAGAGGTGGACGAGAAAGCTATGGAACTGTTGGGCATGGGAGAGGAACAATAGGAGCAGCTCACACAGTCCAAGGGGGTGGTGAAGAGCCCGACAATTAGAAGCAAAAGGCTAACACCCTTCAATCCCAGGCTTTTCAACCGAGCAAGTACAAAATCTACTCAACCTTTTAGACACCCTAAAATCAAGTTATGAGAAACGTATAGGTAAAGATGAATGATTATTGGATACTGGCGCTTCATAACATACGGCAGGTGACCTGACCAAATTAAGTAACGGGTACGATGTTCATCCCATTTTGGTTGGTATGCCTAATGGTGCGAATGGACTTGCCAAAAGGCGTGGAGTGGTGCAACTAAGCTCGGAAATAACTTTCCTTGATGTGTTATATGTTCCAGGCTTAAATTATAGTTTAATTTCTATTGCACAACTTATAAATGAAATATTTTATACAGTGATATTTACTCATAAACTATTTGTGATATAGCACCATAGTATGATGAGGGCGATTGGAGTGGCTCAACAAAGAAGTGAGGTCTATTTCTTCAAGGATGTTTAACCAGGAAAGTGCCAAGCCAAGAGAGTTGGTACCCATGATATTTGGCACTAAAGACTAGGGCATCTGTCTAAGCAAGTTACATCTTTGTTTTCTAGTAGTATTAAATATTATAATACTAAGATATGATAGTATATATGATATAGGTTTTAGAGCAAATCTGATTCTTTTGTCTTTTCCATTAAGTGAGAATAAAGCTTCAAATTGCTTTGATTTAATCCATTGAAATATCTTGGAGTGCCAATAGAACTAAATCCTTATCTGAAGCACATTATTTTCTATCTATTCTTGATGACGCTAGTAGAGGAACCTCGACATATTTGATGAAAGAAAAGTGTGAAGCTTCTTAAATGATTAGAGATTTTTGTATGATGGTAGTCAATTCAATAACACTATTAAAATCATACAAAGTGACAATGGGAAGGAATTTACTGTGGGTCCTATGAAGAAATTTTATGGAC
Source organism: Lophocereus schottii (assembly GCA_002740545.1). NCBI lineage: Eukaryota > Viridiplantae > Streptophyta > Magnoliopsida > Caryophyllales > Cactaceae > Lophocereus > Lophocereus schottii. Next base: position 24,982 of record NCQV01059467.1, read on the forward strand.
AACAAGGTATACTGCATTAAACAAGTTGTGTAGATGCTTCTTAGCACAATGGTAGGGTTGAAAAAAACATTGACATGTTTTAAATGTCGCTAAGGCCCTTTGATTTCAGGTAAACCTTCCCTTGATGTTTTGGGGAGAATGTATTTTGACTGCTGCACACTTGATTAATCAAACTCCTTTGCAAGTCTACAAGGAAGCACTATAAAACATTTTATTTCAAATTGGGCCCATATATGGTCATGTAAAAGTTTTTGGCTCTTTGTGTTCATAAATATCAAAGGCACAAATACAAATTTGCTCCCTGTCGTAGAAAATGTGTCTTTGTGGATTGTCCTTTTGGAAAGAATGCATGATAAGTTTATGATTTGGAGACAACAGAGATATTTGTGAGTATGGGTGTAATTTTCCATGAAGAGGTATTTATGATCCACAACTTAAACAGGGAAACAATTAAGGTAACTGGAGGAATTTAGAAAATTTCTCCAACTTGGGTTGAAAATGAATTAGAGTTATGTAACACCCCAAATGTACATAATTCACTGTTTGCATTCTCTTGATTAGATTCATCAATTAGAAGTATTATCCCAAATGATCAGGTTGTTACCGCCATCCAAAAAGGACAAGGCTTTGCTGTAAATAATAAATATAGCAACGCTAAACAATATTTATCATCACAAGCCATTCACACAATCACAACCCATCAAACCATATATGAAAAGTTCTAACGTGAAATCATTCAACTATTCCAAGGTCTACACCAAAATATAGTAACTCTTGTAGAGTGTACAATTTTAACATCAAAACATTTCACAAAACAGTGCTAAAAGTATCTCAATACTAATACATCACAATTCCATTCAAACTTCCTTGCTCACTTATCACCTTCAGTTGGCCTGCCAGCCTGAAGGTGATTCGCGGAACAATTGCCTAAACCAAAACGTGAAAACATTTCAAACTGTGAGCAAAGCTTAGTACATGCATTACTGTATTGTTAAAGGTTAATGGAAGAACTGGTTAGACCCACATTGCAATTCATTTTAACTTCAAAACAAGGAATGCGATGAACGCAAAACTGCATTGCTAATTATTATCTAATAGTGAACCCTTGGTAACTATTACGATATGAGAATAGGTGTACACCTACCAAGCCAATCAGGGGACCAGGCATGAAGCCGCACGGATAACCGAAGGGCAATACGCTGTAATTGTTAACTGATGGGGTCACTAATTATATGATAAACTACTTATTAAACTGATTCATTGATGTACTTACCAAAACATTGTAATTTTGAGAAATACGTGCTGGTTTCTAAAGATACAGACAATGAACGTATGTTGGACTTTTAATGAAATGTCACTAAGTATGATTATGCAGAAAAGGAGAGAAAATGATAGATTAGGCCCTAATTCTATAAAAAAATATCATTATAGGAACACATAGTTGGCGAACATATTTATTTTTATAGTTAATACTTTAGTAAACGAAAAAGTAAAGTGTAATAGGGGCTAAAGTAAATGACTCGCAACCTAATCTCCCGACCTCCATTTCAAACCTAATTACCCAATATAGAAAGCTTAAGAAGTCCTGATAAAATTTTATTTAGAATATAAAATATGATTCGCATGATAGGGTTCCCAAAATAGGGCTAGAATATAAGTGTACTAGTTTTAGTCTAACCTGCGCAATTCTAGTAAAATGGCCATAACTTTTTCTACAGACCTCAGAATAAGGCGATTCAAAAGGAGGTTGAAATATAATATCTACCCACTAAAAATCATAATTTTTGGTTAGGTCGATTATTACCAGTTTATTAGCAAAGTCTACCCTGTTTTCTGCCATTTTCCAGCTCTACCGTCATTACTCTTTTCTTTCTTTTCACCTAAATCCCCATCCAAAATCACTCCCTAAAATCATAGAACAAAACTTTGGTCCTTCACATCACCAAATTAAGCCATAATACATAATTTTACTTCATAATCATATCCATCAAATTTTCGATTCTTCTCTTTCTCCAACTCACCTCAAATACATCCCTAATCTTATTTAGTTGCATCAATGAGCAAAATGATCCTTTACAATCAATTATAGAATTTCCATAATCCACCCTTTTTCAAGAATCACACCACATCATTTTTTTTCAAGTCAAAGAATGTATCAAAGATTCATTTTGCATC
>NCQV01059489.1:0-15989 GCA_002740545.1 Lophocereus schottii
CCTATATCTTTTCAATAGTGACCCAAAAGGCTTATTGCAAAAGTGAGTGCCATTGTCACTTAGAAGAGCTCTTGGCGTGCTAAATCTTGTGAAAATATTTTTGTTGAGAACCTTAAGGACAACCTTTGAATCATTTGTTAGGGTGGCAATGGCTTCCACCCACTTGGAAACATAGTCAACTACCACAAGGATGTAAAGGTTGTTATAGGAAGGAGGAAAGGGACCCATGAAGTCAATTCACCATACATCTAACAACTCCACCTCAAGTATGCCACTTTGGGGCATCTCATGCCTCTTGGAAATGTTCCCTGTTCACTGATATCTATCACAAGTTGTGATAAATTTTCTTGCGTCCTTGACAAGCGTGGGCCAATAGAAGCCTACTTGGAGTACTTTTGCAATCATTTATCTGGTCCAAAGTGGCCACCACAAGTTAAAGCATGGTAATGGTGCAAAACACTATGGACCTCATCTTCAAGCAAACATCTTCCATAAATCTCATCTCGACACAGCTTGTAAAGAAAATGCTCTTCCCACACATAGTATTTGGCATAGGTAAAGAACTTCTTTCTTTGTTGGTACGACAAACCAGGAGGTAATACCACGCACACCTTAAAACTAAATAAGCATATCATGGGGTAGCTTGTTGGGAAATAGCAAATAGCTGCTGATCGGAGAAGGAGTCATCAATGGGGAGCTCTTCACTGGGAATACCTTTGGGGCCCAAGCGAGATAGGTGTCGGTAACTACATTTGCCAACTTGGCCTTGTCTTTGATCTCCAAATCAATTTCTTGAAGAAGGAGGACCCATCTGATGAGTCGGGCTTTGGAATCGAATTTCTTCATTAAGTGTTTTAGAGGGGTATGATCTGTAAAGACAATGACCTTAGAATTGGTCTAGTAAGATTGAAATTTTTTCAAGGCAAAGACAACCGCTAAGAATTCCTTTTCCGTTATGGCATAATTCACTTGAGCCCCGTCAAGCGTACGACTCACATAGTATATGGCATATGGCTTATTGTCCTTTCATTGGCCAAGAATGGTGCCTACTGCATAGTCACTTGCATCACATAATACTTCAAAAGTAGCTCCCAATCTGGAGCTTGCATTACCAAAGCGCTGATTAATGCCTCTTCTAACCTCAGGGATGAAGGGAGAGGTTTTAGTTCTACCTCATGAGCTTTTGCCTCTTCAAGGGCTTATTTTCATCTTGTAATGGCTCCACCTTAGCAATGGAAGGTGGAATTTGTAGGGAGACTTCCAGAAGTTGGGCTCACTGGGCTAAGTGGGGATTTTTATCCTTAGTAGTGCTGTTATTCAACATCAAGTGCTCAAGAAGATCATTAAAATCGTGGTTAGAGATAGTTTTCCTTATCAATCCATTAATAACATCAATCTTATTGCACTCATTAGAGATGGAAGGAAATTTAGTAGCTTTTAGCAAATTAAACTCCACATGATCATCCCCCACATCAAAAGATAGCGTACAATTTTTCACATTAATATAGCACCCAGCAGCGTCCAAGAATGGCATCTCAAGAATGATGAGGGTGCGCATATCCTCCTTCATTTCTAAAATCACAAAGTCTACTAGCGCATATAAATCTCGTATTTCACAAAACAATCCGCCAATTGTAAGGAGAAAGTAGTCGGTTTCATCTATCCTAATTCCAATTTTTCACATAGAGAAAGAGGCATTAAACTCACACTTGATCCTAAATCACATAAATTACAATCTATAGGTTCATTCTCTATCAGGCAAGGAATTGAAAAACTACTAGGATCATTCAGCTTAGCTGGAAGCTTGTTTTGGATTGGTGCACTGCACTCTTCATTCAAAGGTACAGTTTAATGTTCTTCTAGCTTTCTTTTATTAGACAGGATTTCTTTCAAAAATTTGGCATATGAAGGCATTTATGTTAGAGCTTCAGTGAATGGAATATTTATGTAGAGTTTCTTAAGGACTTTTAAGAACTTCCCAAATTGCAAATTAAGTTTTGCTTTAGCCGTCCTTTAAGGAAATGGTAAAGGTAGGGTGTAGGGTTTAGGGGAAGTGATCTTAGGGTCCTTAAGAATCTCATCAAACTTATGCACAACATCGTCAATCACCTCCTTCGAGGGTTTAGACTCGTCAACATTCTCAATAACTTCATTCTTATCATGTAAAGAGTCATTGTGGGCCCCTATAGTTGTTTCCCTCCTCTTAAGATCATAACATTGCACTGCTCTCTAGGGTTATGATCGGGCCTGTTAGGAAGTCTATCTGGGAGCGTAGATGAAAAGCTAGCTTTTTAGGCTATTTGGGCTTCCAATATCTTATTATGAGTTGCAAGCACATCAACCTTAGAGGCTAATGGCTTAATACACTCATCCTGCTTTTGTTGTTCCATAAGTATACTTTCCATCATTACTTCTAAATTGGACTTTTGGGGCACTTGATAAGGGAAATGAGGTCTTTGAAAACCGAAAGGTGGTCTAGCATTCATTAGGGGCATATTAGAAGGGTTTGGATTAGACCTATATGAGAAATTTAGATGGTTCCTCCAACCCCAGATTGTAGGTGCTAGAGTAAGGGTCATTGGTCGGTCTGGGATTGAAATTTTGAACATAGTTCACTACACTAGAGTTTTGGAGAAAAGGACTCCCAACTTGACAATTCAAAGTCACATGCTCAGTAGAACCACAAATTTCATATAGGGGAAGGGAACTAGAATTTATAGCATTAACATTCGTTCGGTCTAATCTTTGATTCAGAGCATATACTTTAGCAGAAAGTAAAGTAAGTGCATCAATTTCAAGCTTATCTCCAACCTGTTTAGGTTGGTCTTGTTCAGTGGACCATTGAAAGTTGTTAAGTGCCATCTCCTTAATTAGGTTATGGACCTCATCTTCAGTTTTATTTATCAAGGTACTTCCTACTGCCGCATCAATAGTGGACCTTACAGGTTGGGTCACATCATTATAAAAAGCTTACACTATGATCCATCATTAATGACAATGACGGGAGCATAAGCACAGCAAATCTTTAAACCGCTCGCAAGTTTCATTGAGCATCTCGTCATCTTTTTAAGTGAAGTTGGTGATTTGATTCCTTAAGCTTGTTGTTCTACTTGGAGGGAAGAATTTGGCGAGGAAGGTTCTTGTTAGCTCATCCCACATGGTGATACATCCCAATGGCAAAGAATATAGCCAAACTCTTACCTTATCCCTTAGTAAGAAGGCAAATAGTCGCAATCGAATGGTGTTGGTGGAAACCCCATTAAACTTCAACGTGTCACACACCTCTAAAAAGACCGAGAGGTGTAGATTTGGGCCTTCCAAAGGAGTTCCTCCAAACTGGGATTGTTGCACCATGGAAATGAGTGTTAGTTTGAGCTAGAAACTGTTGGCATCAATGTTTGGGCAAGCAATGCTTGAGGCAATCCCTTGAACTCAAGGGGTAACAAAATCTCTAAGGGTCCTTCTTTGGTCGCCTCCTCCTCCTGCCATGTTTGTTAGAATTCTTCTTGCCTCGCATCTTTGTTCTTCAATCTTTTGCTTCTTTCCTCTTAAGCAAAAAGTCCTCTTGATCTCGGGATTAGGTTTGTAGAGGACTGAACTTCGCATAAACGGGGAAGATTCTCGGAAGCACTATCACCAACACTACTAGCACAATTAAACAAGAAAATAATTATAAAAAAGAATAAAAGACAATAAAATACTTAGTCACTTTCGTAAGACTAACTCAATAGTTAATAAATTGGTCCCCAACAACGGCGCTAAAAACTTGACCACTGCCGCAAGTGCACGGGTAGTCATATCATAGATAAAAAGATCGTCCTCATGGACCAAAGTAATCTACTGAGCTTTGCCTATCAGAATATGCTGAGCAAATACTAAATCAAGGGCTTTGAATCAATAACTTCAAATCTTCTAATTTTAAATTCAATCAAGAAGAAAACATCTAAGGATTTATGCAGTTAAGAAAGGTAATTGGATCAAAATGATAAACATGTGCTTTTCTCCAATCGGATAATTTTGAGAAATTTTAATCTATCCAAAAATTCAGTCTATTCTTTCAAAATCAACCAAATTGCTTAAACTAAACAAAAGTCATTCTTTCAAACTAATTTACCTTAATCCAGGTTAAATATTTTTAATTATTCTCTAGTTCTCCTAATATGCAAATCTCTCTTTCCAGTCAATGTTTTGTTAAGTTTCATCAAGCAGTCCAACAATGGAATATCACCTTTCAATTTTTCACTCAATTGTTTCAAATGTACAAGCAAACTTTGGCCAAAAATCCACTCAGGCATAAAAATCACTTGATAAAATGAAATTAAACCAATCATGAGTCAAAGCACAATTTCAATGATAAACATGATCCAATTACACTTTCATTAACAAATAAATCCCTAGATAAAAGATAAACTACTTACACATGATTAAAGATTCAACAACTAACCTATAATTTTGTGAAAATTTGATAGGGAAGGGCTTGATAAAGGCGGTCTTCAACAAAGGGCTTCAAACCGCTTTGAAACCGAAGTCACACTCAAGATTTCTTACTAAATCACCAATCAAACTAAAAAAAACTAACTAAAGAGTAAAATTTTGAGAAAGAAACTAAACTAAGCTATGCTTTCTTTTTCTCTTCTCCTCTTTTTGCTGAAAAACAGGGTTTTATAGAAGAACATGGACATTTTCAGGCACACAATGAAAGGAAGACGAAGAGGTCACAGTTACACAGCTCACCATGGTCTGTGGAAGGCGCCATAGTCCGACCGTGGTCTCGACTGGAACCGAAGTTCTACTCTTCTCTTGCTCTACGGGCATAGCATCACATGGGTGTCCATGTGGGAGGTTAAAATACATCCAATAAGGGTCAAATGTTGGGTCGAAATGGACTAAAATCCTGTAAAACACATCGAACAACCATACCCAAGCATAAATTGAGAATAAGAGTATAAATAGTAACTTAAAGCACATAATTCTCCTAAAAATGTAGCAAAATAGCCCTAAAATGATGTATGCATTAAGCACTTATCACATTACCAACCTTAGAAGCAGAAACATTGACCAGCACATGTTTGCAATCGACCTCCAAATTGTCACCATTTAAGGAGGTAGGCATAAAAACGTCAAAATCAAGGTACCTAACCCACTCTCGATCCCAAAATTGAAGGCAAGACCTTTCTTTAGACTCATGCCGAGTGCCACAGGTTTAGCCCTCAAAAACCGGTGCTGTGGTGCTTCTTACAGGTGAACCTAGGAAATGTATCTGTGCCCAGAATTTGCTTATCCCTAAACACAGATACTCAAACCCTTCGGTACTTGAGTTTCATCTTGTGGTTTGGGCTGTGGGCCCAGATACTGACGTCAAAGAATGAGGTGAGGCAGCCCATGGTGGTTAGATTGAAGCTGGTGACTGAGGCTTCCTCGATGGAGAAGGCTAGGTTCGTAAGCTTTACCACATGAAAATAGATTATGAGGGGTAAGCCAAAAAGTATGAAGTTGGTTAAAATAATGTTTGACATTGTGATAAGTTTCTGTTTGGATAGTTGGAGTGCTGTATTTTCAATATCAATGCTTACATGTGCAAATTTCACAATCAAACAAATTAAAACTATGTAAATGTCAACAAAATCGTTTGCAGTTTCATTCTTAGTTAGTCGGCTTAAGATAAATGGAAGGGGTCATCGATAAAATAGATTTGGGAGCAAGTTAAAAAAATTGATTGAAATTGGATAGATGTTTGATTTTCTATATTGAAAATTAAAACAAAAATTGAAATTAAAGTGGTCCTAATTAAGTGAAGTGGAAAAGTCTCTGTGAGTGGTTATTAAAAATTTATACTGAATTGTATTTATATTAGTATTTTCATCTCCATTTGAACGTACCAAAAACAATATCATTACAAAATTATGAGGATTTGGTTTAAGAGTGCAAGGGACAAGATAATCATAGGGGAGAAGAGTCTTTACAATTTACAAATGTAGTGAAAATAGATGAATATATAATTTAGAAGTATTACTATCAAGGAATTAATGTTGAAATTTCAAAAATAGGAAAAGAAAGAAATTATATGTGAGTATGCGAATGTGGCATATTCTAAGAAAGAGATGTGGGTTCAAATCTTTGTAAGGAAATGAAGGAACTTTCTTTACCCTTATTCCCTCTTTCATCTTATGATGTTGCCATTAGATTGGGGACCTTAACTAGACTGACTTACCATTGTTAAAAAAAACAAGAACTAAAAAAATTTTTGGCTAGCTTTCCCAACCCCTCCTCCCTTCCTTCTTTTATTCTTTTTTAAAGATTAATAGTTCGAGAGAGAATACTTAATTGACATGTTGTTATCAGGCTAAATTATGACATGAAATAAGGTTAAAACATGTAATGCATGTCATATAGATGAGAGTGTATATTTTCAATTGTCACGTATATATACTTTTATGATAAATATTCATCACACAGATAATTATTAATGTGTAAGTGCTTACATAACTTGTGAGAGCATCTATTTTTTGGGGTATAATGTAGGCTTTGATCAAAACAATGATGCCACATATGAGAATAATTGGAACAATGTGTATATATTTGCATAAAAAATTATTAATAGAAAGAGGTGGTGGGGATTTTCAGCTTCATACATAGTGAGGCTTAGGTCAAACATTATGGATTGGTATTCATGAATTATCTCTCTCCTAGCTAGATGATAGTGTTATGTAGGAATACTCAATCATGCAATTCGGATCAACTAGAATTGATTGTTTCACTAGTTTTTTTTTTAATCTCCACATTCTACAATAAATAAAAGTGGATTTTTTTCTTTTAGCACCCTTTAGGCTTTCGACATTATTTATTTCAGCCCCAGCATTTTCTACTTAATTTTTACCACCCTTGAATTTTTAATAGTATATAATTGAAGTAATTTTCTGGTCGGATTTGAGAAAAAATGATATTGGATGACAGGTTTATCGTTATTTATTGTGGGCTAAAGAACCATATTTATAAGTTTTTTGGTGCAATGAAATGATGGGATTACACCCTAATTTTTCACTCTTTTACTAGAAAACACTGTTTCACTCAAATTTACACTCTCTCATTATCTCTCTCTAAATGTTTTGGATTTTATATTCACTTAAGCAATTCTCACAGTATCAAATCTCCAACCACTAAAGCAGGGGTTTTTGAGGCAATTCAAGGCTATTTTTTTTGCTATGTCTTCATCTTACCGAAGTTAGGTCCTACATTAAACATATATTAATGTTTAAGGGTGGTCAAAATTAAGTAGAAAATGTCTAGGTTGATGAAATTAATGTTGAAAATTGGAAAGGTACTAATTGCAAAAAACCCAATAAATGCGAGTAAGAATTTTTCTGGTACTTACAAGCACGAAGCAGTCCTTAACAAAGGTCTCACTTCAATGGGGTGGTTCAACAAGGAGATATTCTATGTGTAGATGTCAACTGAGTAATCAATGAATCGCCTAGGGACATGTAGAATACTGCCTACAAGGAAATTGGTGATGAATTGACTCACCTTAATTGGTAAGTTGGGGTCCATATTTATATTGATATATACAATTAGGATTTAACAAAAAATATTCACATATTTAAGTCACACAATATCCTCTTTATGCCCCCCTCAATCTGGATGAGGGGATCCCCAGGTAAATTGGACTTTAAAAAGTAAAAAATGATGTTGTAACACCTAGTCATTTAATCATGCTTAGTTATTTGTAGTATGACATTAATCAAATGATCAAATATAAATTAGAGTAGTGAGCTATATAATTTTCGAATCCTTATAAAAGGAATGCTTGAATTGAGCAACTTAAGCAATCGTGAAATTTTATTTTAGTATAATTAAACATAGAAATTTTGTGAAGATAAACATTTTTATACATGTATGCATATGCAACTGAAGAATGCCAAAAATTAATCAAGTTGGTCTAGTTTTCTTAAGAATTAAGAAAATAATATAAAATAAAATAAAGTAGCAAAAAAGCCTGTACCTACTTAATACTCGCCCCAATGGGCATGGGTATGGGTATTGACACTGAAAAAAAATGGGTATAGAGTGGGTATTGCTCAAATGGATATGGGTATGAGTATGGGTATGGGTATGAGTATAGCTCCTACCCGCCCCGTACCGCATTGTAACCATTTTATCAATACCTGTCTTATATCCGCTCCATATCGTCCCCACATAAAACTAGTACCTGTTTATTCAAAGTTTTAGTTTGTTGCTTGGACTTAGATATTTCGCTAGTTGCTTTGAGTTGTATTATATTCAAAACTTCGATGAGACATTTTGTTAGAAACTATAACTACCAAGCGCTAATTTTTTGCTTGGTTTGAAAGTTGTATTTGCTAGATATGATATTTTGTTGGATGCTTGATGTTCATATGACATATTGACTATTTGATGTTGAATATGGGTATAAAATAGATTTAATTCATTTTGTTTATATGTACCCAAATAAAACTCGTATGCCCGCTATATCCAATGGGTATGGGTATCAACATAGTTTTACAATACCTGATGGATATGGGGTATAAGTATTAATTTTGAAAATAGGTATGGGTGAGGGTTAGCTAAACCCGCCCCATTGCCACCCTTAGTAGCTAATTGAGTTTGGCCAAATGTGTGGTTAAAAAAAAAACCTCATGTAATTTAGATAACAAGATATGAACAAATTAAGTTTGATACAACAGAATGAAAATGAAAAAGGGTAGTGCTTGGAAAAAAACCTCCACTTTATTTTTTAGGAAAAAAATAATCAAAAGTTCCACTAGAACTGTTACTATGCATCAAATGCCACTAGACCAGTCAAAAGAATTAGTGTCTGCCATTGAAACTGGCTGTGATAGGTCAAATAATTTAAAGTAATATTAAGCGGTAATCATTTGCTTGAAGGAATTTTTGAAAAGGGGAATTTAAAGAAAATGACTTTTATCTATTTCTAGTCCCTTCAAACTAAGCGGTTGGTTTTGCTTCTTATTGCTTTGTCAAACTCTCATTCTCTCTCAAAGATGCATTAAAAGTAGAAGAACGAAAGTGTAGTCGATTGTGTAGAAGAACTAGACTGAAGCAGTAGATTAGTGAAATTGAAGGTAAATATTAGGGTTTTGTGAATATATTTTTGAAATTTAGAATGCTTCCACATTGAGGAATCTATGTGCTGATTGTGTTAATTTGGGTGTTGTGAAGAATATTGTTACTAAATTTATGTGAATCACTCTGAATGAATGAGTGAATTATGTAAAAAATTAAAATTTTTACTTCTAGAAAACCTACTGCTCTGTTAGCTTAGAAATATGATGCAAGTTGGTGATTTTGTTTAGTTTTTTCTTTAATATTTATAGCGTTTAATATGCATAATGGATCATTTAGCAGTGATAAATTGCAAGTATTTTATAGTAGGGAATTTCAAAGACTACCTAATATAATGTGTGCTGAGTATGAGTGTAGTGAGGTAGAGGCTGATCTTGACTATTTAAGTGTGGGTGATATAAAGGAAATTGTGTCAAAATCAGGGTATGCAGAGGATAGGATAAAGATTGTTCACTTTTGTAAGGCAGACTTGCCATTTGAGGATAGCTTGGTGGCAACTGAGAGTGACGTAGAGGCGAGAGAGCTACTAGGGTTGTTAGGATAGCTTGAGTATGTTAGTGTATATGTTGAACTTATAAATACTGACCAGGCCAAAGGAGGGGGAGGGAATAAGGAGGATAATGGGGTTAAAGAAGATGATTACTTGCAGACGATGATGATGAATCTACTGATGGGCTATAGTCAAAGGGGGTTGATGTTTTCCATTCTAATGTTGACAGCGATGATTATAACAAGGTAATGAGGAATAAAGGAAGCTTAAAGAGGTAGTTGAAGGTGAGAAGGACGTTCTAAGAAATACAACATAGCTCAAGATGTAGGACATGAGGAGACATATCAAGATTTAGACAACTCAGATAGCCCCAACTGTGAGAGTGAAGATGCTAACGCTGGAAAGAAGAAGATTAGGTAAAGGAAAAGGGGTATAAATTCCCCAAGGTACCACAACACACCCTCTAGTGATATGAAAGCTAGGATGACATTTAGGGACAAAAAGCAATGGAAGGAGGCAAATAAGAACTATAAAATAATTGGAAGGTACCATTTGAAGTTCAAAAAGAGTTAAAAGGGTAGGTTGCAAGTATTTTGCTTAAGTAAGAGATGTAAATGGAGGCAGCGGGTATCAAAGATGACTAATGAGGCATCTTTTCAAGTAATGAAAATGGATACACCTCACGCATGTACCCTTTTTAGCTTTGAGCCTAAGAAGAGAGACATATGTCATGTGATTGGTTAGCTGACACTTATAGGGAGACATTCAGCTTGTAGCCATGTTTAAGAGTAGTGGACCTTAAAAGTATTATGAAGGAGAAGTATAGCTAAAATGCCATACTTTCTATGTGTAGAGGGGCTAGGATTAAAGCTTGGAGTCTATCATTGGTGATTACAGGGGACAATTTGGGCTGATCAAGGATTATGTATAGGAGGTATACAAGTAGAATCCAGGATTAACAATGAAGGTGAAGCCATAAAAAGATCCATAAAGGCTTTATATATTTAGATTTCTTTATATATGCCCAGTATAATTAAAGAAAGGCTTCTTTGAGGGTTGTAGAAGGGTGCTGTCATTGGATCCATGCTTCTTGAAGGGTCCATTAGATGGTCAGCTATTTTGCACAGCAGGAAGAGATGCCAATGGTTATATGTACCATGTGGCTTAGAGTATTGCACATATTGAGTAGAAAAAGACTTGATTATGATTCGTAGAACATTTGTAAGAAGACTTGGAGATGGGTGATGGATGTGGTTGGAGTATTATCTCTGACTGACGAAGGTAAGAATTATGTCATGCTTAAATTTTCAATTACCTTTAATTTTTGGGTTAATTAGTTGTTCATGATTAGTTGGAAATTAAACATTCACTTATACATTTCTACAAGTTAGTTGACTTCATTATAAAGTTATTACCTACTGCTGAGCACAGATTGTCTACCAGGCATGTGTATGCTAAATTAAGAAATTAATGGAAGCGATTGCAATGTAGGGATATATTCTAAAAAATTAGAAAATCCACCAATGAAGTACATTTGAAAAACAATATTAAGGAAATGCAAGACTTGGATATAATTGCTTGGCAGTTCTTGAATAAAAAAGGGTGTAGCATTTCTATAGGATGTTCTTCAATCCACATACAAAATTTGACTCAATGGATAATAATATGGCTGAGATTTTTAATGCCTTTATTATGAATGCTAGATACAGGTGTATTATTTCAATGCTCAAGGAAATATTCAAACATGCTATAAAAAGAGTTGCTTCAAAAAAACAATGTGCAGAATTGCTTCAAAAGAATTACCTAAGGGGACTTGCTCATGCAAGTCATGGGAGTTAAGTGGTCTCCCTTGTTCTCGTATTATTGTTGTTATGAGAGAGGAAAGGTTAAACCCTATGAATTTTGTCCATGATTGCTACTCCACTGAGTACCTTAAAATAACCTACTCCTATACTTTGAGGCCTATTAATAGGAATGATATATAGGAAACTGGCCCTGGTGAGGTGATCACAGCTCCACACTTCAAGTCTAAGAAGAACACCATATGCAAGTTCATAAGGAGGCCTAAAGCAAGAGATAACATCAAAGGCTCCACATATGGGAAGGTTAGAAAGGATGGTGTCAAGATATACTATTCAAATTGTGATGGGGAAGGGCATAACAAAACAACATGCATCCATAGGCCATCTAAACTCAAGGTAAATAAGAAGAAACCTTGTACTCTATGCTACTTTTATGATCAATTACTTGTTTATGACACTCTTTGTGATTTGTGCCCTTATTTTGTACATAAGAAAGCCTAAATAGAGGGGAGTTAGGAGGAAAACACTCTACTCAGCCAACTGATCAAGTATGCTCTAGCCTAAGTTAATCATATTACGTGTTTTATTGCTTGGATTGCAATCCCTTCTCATATTTTTTTTAATGACATGTAGGTTGAGGTCATTGTTTCACCTTTAAGCCAACTTTCGCTATCACAAAGCCAACCACCACCTACTATTGAAAAATTACCAAGTGAAGTTGAGATAGCCACCTTCACCACCTCAGACACAAATCCACCTGTTCCACCTGTTATGAAGGAGAAGCAGCCTTCCCAACAGCCACCGTCATCAACACTAACTGAATCTAAAAGGTTTAAGTTCAAGGTACATCAAACACTTCCAAATCAGATAAAGCCATCCCAGACTATACTACATCATCATCAGCACCTACTGCACAAAATGTCGTAATCCTACTACTTCAGCATAGAGGCAACAACTGACAAGGTCAGCGAGAATAAGGATAGTGTTGTTCCTAAAAAAGATCTATGTAGTCTTAGATAAGTGATTAGGCTTGGTGGTTTGGGAATGTTGATGTCCCCTTTTTGTTTTGTCTAGGTTTTACACAACAACTTCTATCAGTGATGTTAGCGCACATAGATCAACATTGATGTAGAAATGGGGCAATACGTCTTTTTTAGATGTTGGATATGCACTTTGTGTGAGTTGACACATGGGTTATGGTCAAAAAACAATGCAATCTATTGTTTTGCTACCTAACAAAATATGAACAAACTGACGTAGCCATTATGTATTCCCTCTCAATTGCAATGATCATTTTCAGCTGGGTTATCTGCTTCTTATGGAGTTTGCTACTTTCATGTTTACTTTGCATAAACTACATCAATAATATTTATTTCTTTATTGTCAAGCAAACTATGCACATATGCATTATATGAAAAACATAACACATATCAATAACACAAGATCACACTAATTCCATATTTTCACATGCAGCTTGAAACTATAACTACAACTACCATAACCAAACCTAGTTTTAGTTTAAACAACTTCCCCCATAGCCCCCCTTCAATACAGAAGCAACAACTATAAATACAATTACTCGCACATTATTAGTCTCTCTCTCATCTGATAGCCATTCATCTGAAGCTTCAAGCTTATATTCTTCTCTTTCAACACCCAGCACTTTCTTTTTCAGCTTTCCTTTATTCCCTAAGCTTTTGCAGCTTGTCAATATCATTACCAAGGGTCTGATTCTTCATCATCAAACCAACCACCACAGACCTCACTCTGTCACATAAAGCATGATCAATCCATTTAAAGTGATCACAACCTCCTGCAATTTCAAACATTTCGCACCTGGAAAATCAACTAATGGGATTCTTAGTAGTCATGCTTGTGAAAATATTACATCTCTTGCCATATAAACAATATCTCCAACAATCTGAAGAGCACGGAGAAGATATGCAAGCATTAATTGGGCTTCAACTGTAGAAAATTGGCATATTCCACATTCTTAAGGATTGAATTTGTGCATGATTTGGGATTGTCAACTCAATTTGCTTGCTTTTTGGGAGATTCACGTTGATTGATCTCTTTAGCATTTCCATAGCAAACCCTAGTTTATTCAATTTGGGGAAGGACGAAGGTAGAGGGAAATATAATTAGGATGGGGTTAGTCGACCTCTTCTCAATTTGTCTATTTTTTTATTTTTATTTTTCAATTAACAGCCACAAAATAAATTCAAAACTAAAAGAAAACCTCCCACAGTCGGTAAAAATGCAACACACTAGCATTTTAAAAATCGTTTCTTAAATTAGTTGCATTTGTTGTACAATAATAGTTCCAGTGTCACTTTTGATTTTTTTGAAAAGTTGGGCAATATTTTTTTCCAAGCATTTATAGAAATGAGGGGAAAGGAAGAAGGATAAGGAGGATTCAACTTCTAATCTTAGAAGATAACTTATAATTAAGGAAGCTAGTTAATAATAGTAACAAACTCCCGTCACTTTTCTTCCCCTACTTCATGCCTCCTACTGCACTCCTTCAAGCTAGGACACCACTAGCCTTGCCACCATCATCAGATCCCTAGCACCACTGTAATTTATGACCACCATGCTGTCCACTTGAACCACTAGCCTTCCCTTCACCTGATTGTCCTGTGCGGCACCCAAAAACAAGGTAGCTAGCCCATTTTTTGGGTGTTGCCTCCACCACTTGGCCGCTAGAATTTGGCCGATCATTACCCCCCACTGCCTCCACTAATGCCGATCCATCATATTTCCACCTAACTTTAGTCGCAAACTCCATTGAGGTAATCCATTCTAGACTTGTTCAAAGAGAGATAGCTCATGAATTTCCATGTTTAAATGGAATAGATTACAAACTATTGAATTGTAAGTATGTTGAACATTGTATAATTGAAATAAGTGGCTTAGAGTTATCAATGAAATTTGGGGAATTGACTGTGCAAAGTAAGTTTTGTGGTTGATGAGGTATGATACAAAGAAATTGGCAATTGTATTTATTCAAATGGAATTACAAAGGTAAATGAGTGTTAAGCTCTTTAGTTATGTTTGAATTGTGTTGATTATTAGTTTGGGTATACTAGATGAATTTGATTTAATTAAGCATGTTAACAGAGTTGAAATAATTGCAAACCCATAGGGTGAATTGGGTTAATTGTGTGAATTTGTGCAAGTTGGAAGTGTCTTAGGAGTATCGAATTATGTTAATTGCTGGGTTGAATTATGGGAAGTGAATAGTGTGGTTAATTCTATATTAGGAAGGAATATTTGAGTTAGACTATGTAGTTATGTTTACTTGAATAGGTTGTAAATGTATATGAGTGTATCCCTTTTTAAGATGTGTTTGAATAAGCTATGTTAGGTACCAATTTGAAGTTATTAGAGTATTAGGTTAATTAGGATAATTGGGAATGAAGAGAGAGCATTGACATGATTATAAAGATTATGGCCGTACATTTGGACTAGGGTGAGTAAGTATAGGTAAAGAGAAAAGTGGAAGTTAAGCAATAAAGGCAAGTTAGCTAATTGTCCAAAGAGAGAGTGGTTTCCTACAGGGATGAAGTGGCTTAGGGCTCAATTATATGCAAAAGAAGGCACTAAGTCATAAAGTGTAAATAAGGAATTTCCTTAACATGCATAGGAAAGGTACATGACGAAAATGTAAAAATGCAGTTTTCTAGTTCTATAAATTGAAAAAGTATATGAGCTACCTACAGCATAAAGACTTATAATAGTAAATTTTATAAACATATAATTTAACTTGAAGTTATACATGAAAAAGAGATCACAAACCAAAGGGTAGGAGGAAGTATCTTAACTTCCACAACTATGCTATTACTTGTACACTCTATTAAAAATAATTGTTTAACAAAAATCAAAGTACCATAGTTAATAGCTTCATTGTATACATAACCATAGACTATCTATAATTAATTAGTTATATCATATAAATGACCATTTCTGACTCAGATACCACAATAGTCATAGTTCAAAGTTCACACATTACATAGGTCTACCAAGAAGCAAAAAAATTGAAGTTTATAAGTTACATAGCTCTACTAACAAGCAGAAAAATTAAAGTTAATGTGTTACATAGCTCTGTTGGCAAGCAGAGGAATCAAAGTTTATAGCTTTGCTAGTAGGTAGAGAAATCAAAGTTCATATGTTGTAAAGCTCCCTCAACAAATGGAGGAAACAAAGTTCACAGCTCTTCTAGCAAGCAGACAAATCAAAATCCATATGTTACAGAACTCCATCAATAGGTGGATGAATCAAACTTCATAGCTCTGCTAGCAGGCAAAGAAATCGAAGTTCATCAGTCACATTACCTTTTGAAAAAGTAAAGGAACCAAAGGTCATATGTTACGTACCCTACCAAGTAGAGAAGGCAAAAACCATATGTCACAGAGGCTGCGAATCGACGAAGAATCACAGTTCACATAATTCTACCTTTTGATGGAATATCTTAAGTGCAAAGGTCACATTGCCTTATCGTAAGTTTACAATATTCCTTGTTATAATTTACATGTTTTAGTTTATGGTTTATAATTCAGTGCATACATTATATATATATACACACAAATATATAT
>NCQV01059499.1:3056-38201 GCA_002740545.1 Lophocereus schottii
GCCCAGTAACTCGGCTTAAGGGCCGAACAATACACTTCATGCCCCAAGGGGGGCTAAGGACCCGATAGCTCTGTCTAAAGGTCGGACCATACACTATTAGACTTAAAGAAAGACCAAGAATCCCTAAGGCTATAACAGGCTAAACACTACATAGTTAGACCTCCGAGAGAAGCTGTCGATTTTCAGACATGGCCTAAGGGCTGGGGAAGGCAAATCCATATGGGAGTATTGAGCAGAGATGAACGAAAGAGTATCAAATAAAAATCAAGTCTGGAAAACCAGGACAACTATCTTATTATTCAATGCGAGTAGCTACAAACCAACTTTTATAAATGATACGGAGGGTAACAAAGACAGCCAAAGACAATAGAACTTCTATGCCTACTCTTTATCACTTGAAGTAGTAGGAGCATCGCTTAACCCCGAGTCTTCCACAAGGCCGTCAAGGCGGAAGGCCTGGGCTCTCCTAAGCCTATTCTCGATGTTTCCAAGCCAGGATTCAATAGGGGCCTTGTCCAACTTTTGTAGGACCCACATCATGCAATCCATCGTGAGCCTGTTCCTGAGTCCCAGTTCTGCAGCATCATTCAAAACCATGGTGTAAAAGATCGCCTGCACCATCTTCAGAATGTTGGAATTGTGGGTGTACTGCATCACCATGCCAAAATTCTCTTGAAGACCAACGAAAAGTGTCCCGAACATACTTTGCCGCCTGTTCAGTGCTGGGAAGCTGGGAAATAGGATCATTCTTCTTTTTTCTCTCCTTTCCCTCTATCACTCCTGTTTTTTCTCTCTCTCTATGTAAAGGCTTAGGAAATTCATTGGGTGGCACCTCCCAAAGGATTCTACCCATCCTCTTTTATAGAGAGGGGTAGGTAGCTCGAAGGACAACATATTTCCCAAGGAGATAGTGAGCCACTCCATTCTTGCCACGTGGCCCCTGTAACCTCAAGTCTGAAAAACGGGTCCATCCTTCAAGTTCCTCACAGCCTGACCACCTAGTAGGTTTGAGGAAATAAACTATGACCAAAAGAGGACCCTACAAAATAAGAGCACAATGGTTTAATAGGGGAGTTGACCCCTAGCATAGAGGGACGGCACTTTATTATCAAAACCCGTAATTGCAGACATTGCCTCATAAGGAGGAACGTGCAAAGGGAAGTATAACACAAGAAAATACTTTGAGAAATCTAACACTAATCCTCATCGCTCGAAGGGGGTAGGGGATGAGTTAAACCCAAGCTCTCTTCTTGAACGGTTACTGGTCCGTGCGCACCACTCTGTGGAGTTCGCTGGCAGAGCTGTGCCTCTAGCAGGGTGCACCTATTGATGCTCTATCAAGATTCAAGGACGTCCATCGTAAGCCCTCAAGGGTCGACTTCAAATCAGCGGCTGTGAATTCGCTCACAATGCCCAGCTCCACGGCATCATTGAGCACGTTGGCGTAGAAGGTGGCTTGAACCATTTTGGGCAGATCGAAGTCGCGTGCTGCTTCCTCCATCTCGAGTAAAGTAAAGTGTAGACATAACTCCCGGTAGTCCTCTAGGATTAGATGCAGAGGACGTGAGGCACTCCTCCAATGCCATTGAAAAGTTTCCCACACATGGTCAGCCATCTCTTTAGTGCGTCGAAAGGGAGGAAAGGCCATGATAGGGGGGCAAATGGGGACTCCGGTTGGAATCACAAACTAGGACTCACTTTAGGAACTCTTACTTCTCTTTCTAAGGATTTTAGAGTGCTTTCAAGTGACCCTCCATAGGGATGCCTGCTTCACTTTGATAGAGAGGAATAGAAAGGGTTAAAGGGAGACCACATGTTCCTAAGCTGCCCAGCGTTAGGGCACACTCAGTTCTTCCTATATGGCTGCAAATTACACAATGCTAGCCATCGATGTCACTAGGGCGAAGGCAACCCATCCTAGAGAAGGACCATGAGGCTGCCCATTCAGGACCTAAGCTAGAAGGCCAAGCCTCAGAACATCACATAGTTAAGTGCAATAACAAGGCTGCCTGGTAATAAAAGTATGCAAAAGCGCAAAGCTAAGGCAAAGCTCCCGTGAAGAAAGCCATCATTTTATTACAAATACTTATGAAGCACAAAAAAAGGAAGAAGAAGACAGAGGGAAACACAGAATGCATGCCTCAACGATCATCGCTAGCCGAGCCTCACTCCTCATTGTCATCACTAGGAAGGGGACTTTGGCCGTCAGACCTTGAGCTCTCCTCCTCTTCCGAGCCACTGGATGCCTCCATGATCCTGCCCATGTTACGTCCCATCCATGCCTAGTAAGCATTCCATTGTAACTCTTTGAGGTCCAACTCCATTACTGCGATCATCCACCTGCGCAGCACACCGAGCTTCACGGCGTCATTAAGACGTATCGTCAGGAATACCACCTGGAGCAACTTGGGAACCTCGTAGTATTGGGCATACTCCTCAGCCATAATAAGATCGAAGTCTGGGCACAGCTATTCGTAATCGTACAACAAAGGTCTAGGAGGAAACACCGCTTCTCTGCGATACCATTCGAAGTTATCCAGAGCATAGAGCGCCATCTCGTCTGTTGTCAATGAGCAGAGGAATTCCATAATAGCTAGGGAGGATCTTTGATGTAAGGGATACGCAAAAGCATGGTGCAGATAAGATTTTTGGAGCAGCTCTTCTTTACACCCGAAGTTGACGGGACCTTGTAATGCCAGCAAGCCTCGAAAACCCCATGATGGCATTAACTAGCAGCCAAGTGTTAAGATCAGGAGAGGGTAACCGGCTAAGGGTAAACCGTTTTCCTATGACTCATCGACCGTCGCAACGACCAAATGAATCCACATTTCACCTGAGTACCTGAGTAGGCCCACATGCGTGTAAAATTTGGGGGCCTAAATGATCCAAAAATTGTGATATTCTTTGGAAGGCCCATGGAAACCCAATTACGAGGCAGACCAAATGTGGTAGTGGGCCCAAACGGGACCCTTGGGGCTTCCACCAAAAGCCTAAACAGAACAAACTAGACAACATCCCCCCTCTGGGGATCCCCAGTATGAATTTACCATCCTATCCCTTACTACAAGGACTATAAATACTCACCTACCCACCTCGGAAAGAGGATTTGGATTCTGACATATTGAACTCTGACATAATTGACTTTACTCTCTCTTTATTGCATTTATATCTCTTGGACCCTCCTTTGACTTGATCATCGGAGAAGCCTTCCTCAGACCACAACCCGAGGGTGCCTTTTTTGCAGGTTCAATGGAGGAATGGAGCCCGTCAGCTGATCCTCATGTGCCATCTCATAAGCCCAAGCTCTTACCCCATGTTATCTTCAACAAGGTATGAGAAAGTCTTGAAACAAGTGTAATTTGATTTTGGTTGTTGAAATTGAGTTAAAAGTTCCAGTTTATACTAGAATTGTTCCAGTTTTATGCTTCATCAAATATTGGCTTAGTGGGGTCGAATCCTTTGTCTTCTTGGTAGAATTTCTTTGGTGTGAATTGTGGCCCCCTAGTTTGGATTTGATAGTCGCAGTTGCTTAATTGAAGGACTTGGGCATTTCACTCTGTTGCTCTTCTTTGTCGCACTGCATTGCTGGATCATGCTACGGACCTTTGAATTCATCTTGTTGATACGTTATTGGTTTGTTTTCTTTTTGTTCTCAAATGATGGTTATGATCTTTATTTAATTAATGCTATTGGTCAGGGCTAATGGTTTGGTTAATACAACTTGTTTCAGATTTTGAGTCTACGCTAGAGTCTTAGTGGTCTAATTTCACAATCCATATCTATGCATTAACACCCCAAATATTGCGACAATAAATGATGTGTTTGCTGCTAAAACTAATCATTATTAAAATCACAAGAAGTTTTGGCATCATTGGTAGGGATGAGTTTGTGAAATTTGGTTGCATCGAGCCATTACTGAGTCGTTTTTGAGTCATTTTCATTTTTTTGTTCCGTATTTTTGATTTTCAATTTGTGTGTGTTGGTTTAGTTTAATTTGGATTTCTTTTGATTTTTGAATTGAATCAGTATTTTTTTCTTTTTAACCAATTTTATTTTAATTCTTAGAGGTTATTTTCTACTTAAAAAAATAGAACTAATAAATCCAGTTTTAGTGCAGAAAAAAACAGAACAGGAACAACACCAGTGCAAGTTTTGTTGGAATTTCAGATTCTGTTTGAATTTTTTGGACTAGTTTTGGGCTAAAATTTTCTGATATGATAGTTTTAACAGATTTTCCATGAGTTTTGGATTCTCGGTAAATTTTTGTGTGAATTTTAGGATATTATGAAATTTTTTGTGATTTCTAAAAATAATTTATGTTTGGAATTTTCTGCACTGTTCAGGGGCAGAAAAAATTGAAAAAAATATATTTATGTTCGTTGTGATTGTGTGGAGCTTTCTGTGTACAGGGTTTTGATTTTAGGGGTTAGTTTTTCTATTTTAATTTTATTTTTAGAATTTACTTATTTAGGTTTAGTCGATTTCGGTTTTCTTTTTGTTATTTTGAGCTTTCTGTTTTCATTTTTTTTGTAGGGTTAGAAAAAATTCAAAAAAAATAGAAAAAGAAACAGATAAAAAAGACATTCTTTTGTGAGGGCGTGGGATTTTCATAACTGGTCGGGTTAGAGACCCTAAAAGTGAAAGACTTGTTAGGGGTGAACCCGACTGTGGCCTAGAACCCGAGCCTGAACCCAAGTTTGAGCTAAAATTGCAAGAAATGGCATAAGAGAAATCTTTGAGTGATATTTTCTATCCTTCTAGGACTGCTTTGCCATCATGTTTTACTCTGACTGACTAAGGACCAAAAGTGACCTTTGAGTTGAGGCCTCACTATATCAAAAGCTCCATAAATTACGGGTTTAGGAGATGCTTATTTGTTTTTGAGGAAATTCGAAAAAGTGTGTTCTATAATGCATTTTCCTAATATCCCAATTGATGTTGTGCGAATAAAATTAATTCCTTTCGCTTTGAAAGATTCTACTAAACGTTGGATGTATGGCTTGGCTGCTAATTCTGTTGCTTCTGAGAATGATTTTGTTAGATTGTTCTTAAGAAAATATTTTCCTAATGCCAAGACTATTGAGCTAAGGAATGAGATTAGAGCGGGAATGGTTTTAGAAATACTTTGATACATTTAAAAATTTGTTGACAAGTGTCCCCATCATAGTTTAGACCAAGCATATTTGTGTCGAATTATTTATGACGGACTTAACCAATAGACTAGGACCATGTTAGAGTCCATGTGTCAGGGTGACCTTCTTTCTAAGAGCGCCACTGCTGCTTGGAAATTTTTAGAGGACTTAGTTGAGAAGACCATGCAATGGAAAAATGCTAGAGATGATAGTCTAAGTTCTAGGTTTGCTAAGGGTGGATTGCATTCTGTCTCTGATATGAGTCACCTAGAGTCTAAGATTGTTGTTTCAAAAAACATATTAAAGAGGTTGTCTCCCTAGATTTCCCAAATATCTCCAGCTTATCTAGTATCTTGTTCTCATTGTTAGGCCTTAGATCACTCTTTAAGTGATGGTCTTTATTTTGCTCACCAATTATCAACTGGACATGAGCAAGTGAGTGTGGCCTTTTAAAGACCTAGGAATGATTCCGTTTTCCCTTTTTACAATCCAGGGTGGAGAAATCACCCAAATTTTTCTTGGAGTAGTGGGCCAAATGCTATGGTCCCTAGCTCTCAACCTGGAGTGTTTCTTAGAAATAGCTCCCAGCCCATCTCCCATCCCTCAAATACTTTTCAGAGACTAGCTTTTCTACATGTGCCTAGTGCACCTTGACCTCCGTCGCCTGTAGCTCAAGTCCAAGCCCCTCCTAGTGACACTGACATTGATAAAATTGAGAGGAGAATAATTAATAATGTGAAGAGAATGATTAATGCTAATATGGAAAGAATAATGAGAATGATGACTGACTAGTTCTCCTAATTAGTATCATCTTCTACGCAACTAGGTAGTTTTCCAAGTTCGCCTGAGGTGAACCCTAATGGTGATGCCTCTTCTTCTTTTGATGTTAATCCTAGTGAGCCTGTGAGGAAGGTAAATGTCATTATATCTCTTTACTCCGGTCGAGAGATTGAAAACCAAGTGGGCACTTCGAGTGAACCCTACAAGTATCCTTACAGTTTCTTCCAAAGTTCTTTTTCTCATTATTCTTCTTTTCAAGAAACTGGTTCATCCAATGGGATGCCACTGATGGTATCCCCAATGATTATGATAACCTTTTATCTTCTGAGTCGCATTCAAACAAATAGGAGCGTAAGGAGAAAAATTCTTCTGATTCAGTGGATCATTCCCCTCCTAAGGATTCTTTTCCTCCTTCTCCTGAGAAAGTCCATAACCCTTTACCTCTTTTTCCACATAGGCTTAAAAAGAAAGATCAAGCTCATGTTGAAAAGATGAGAGAGACCTTCTCTCAAGTCAAAATCAACATTCCTTTACTCGATGCTATTCAACATATGCCTTCATATGCTAGGTTTTTAAAGGATCTGTATACCATTAAAAAGGCTACCAGTTCAATCCTTTTTCACCAGATCCTAGTGAAGTATAAGGATCCCAGTTGCCCTACTATTTCTATAGTTATAGGGGACCAACTTATTCACAAAGCTTTGCTTGATCTAAGGGCTAGTGTCAATCTGATACCCTTCATTGAGTATGAGAGACAAGGTTCAGGTGAACTAAAACCTACCAAGATGGTCAGTTAGCTCATAGATCGACCAGGTCACCAATGGTTATTGTTGAGGATGTTCTTGTTAGAATGGGTGAATTCATTTACCCTATGAACTTTGTTGTGATTGAGATTGAGAAGGTGTCCAATATTGCTAGTCAAGTCCCTGTGATTCTAGGGCGTCCTTTCTTGGCCACTGCCATTGCCTTGATTAGTTGTAGCAATGGCATGATGAGACTGTCTTTTGGAAACATGACCTTAGAATTGAACATCTTTAATATGCAAAGGTAGCCTTCTGGTTTTGATGCTAGAGAGTTTTCTACTCTTAACTGGGTAAAAGATTTTGTTTTTGATGATGATCTTGATGACATATTTGCTGCTGAATATAAGCAATTTCTTATGGATGATGAGCCTGAGTACGATGTGTTTGAATTTGATGACTTGTGCTCTGCTGCTAACTGTCTGCGTGCCACCATTTCTGAATATGCTTCTGAGTCTATTTCCCCTTCTCCTGCGCTTGAATTGAAACCTTTTCCTGACTCTCTTAAGTATTCATTCCTAGGACCAATGAATTATTACCTATGATTATTACTTCTGACCTAGACTGGAACCAAGAGGACAAACTAATTTCTTTACTTAGAGAGAACAAGGAAGCTATATGTTGGACTTTAGGGAATATAAAGGGTATTAGTCCTTCTATGTGCAACATATAATTCATTTGGAGGATAATGCTAAGCACTATCAAGGGCACTAATGGGGTTTGAACCCAACTTTACAAGAAGTAGTCAGGAAGAAAGTGCTAAAGTGGTTAGACCATGAGATTATTTACCTTATTTTTGATGGTGAGTGGGTTAGCCCTATTCAGGTTGTTCCTAAAAAGACTGGTATTATGCTGATTAGGAATGATAAGAGTGAGTTAGTTCCTACTCACGTCCAATCTTGGTGGCGTGTTTGTATATATTATAGGAAGTTGAATGTTGCCACTAGAAAAGACCATTTTCTCCTTCCATTCTTAGACCAAATATTAAAGAGGTTGGTTGAACATTCTTTCTATTACTTTTTAAATAGATATGCTGGCTATACACTGATCTCTACTACTATTGAGGATCAGGAGAAGCTTACTTTCACTTGTCCATTTGGGACATATGCCTTTAGAAGAATATCGTTTGAACTACATAATGCCTCTATTACCTTTTAGAGGTGCATGATTTTTATTTTCTCAAATCTTGTTTAGCAATGTAGGAAAATTTTCATGGATAACTTTTCTATATTTGGGTCTTCTTGTGATGATTATCTATCTTATCTGAGAAAAGTGTTAGAAAGGTGTAGGGAGAAAAACTTGACTTTGAATTAGGAGAAATGTCACTTTGTGGTTTAAAAAAGGATAGTCTTAGGTCATATTATTTATAGACATGGCAATGAGGTAGGCAAGGCTTGATTTGATCATGAATCTTCCCCCTCTCACTTGTGTGAAAGAGGTGAGGTCCTTCCTTAGACATGCTGTCTTTTGTTGTTGTTTCATTAAGGACTTCAGTAAGACAGCGAAGCCTTTGACCAACCTATTAGCCAAGGATATGCCATTTTACTTCTACAAGGAGTGTCTTGTTGTCTTTACTAAGCTTGTGGATGCCTTAACCTCTACTCCTGTTCTTCACCCTTCCATATAGGGAGAGCTATTTGAGTTGATGTGTGATGCATCTAATTATGTTGTTGAGGTTGTTTTAGGATAATGTGCTAATAAAAAGCCCCATGTCTTCTATTATGCTAATCACACTCTAAGTGATGCCCAACTAAACTCCCCCTATTTCCCAGACAACCTGCTCTCCCTCTTTCATTTTGTTGCTCATATGCACCTCACGTTATGGCTAGTAATGCCTCACCAGTCTCCCTTACTTAATAACGGATGCAACCAACACAGTTGCACTGCTGGTTCATCTTCTTCGTGTGATAAACTGTGCGCTTGCATTTAAAACTGGTCATTATTAAAATCACAATAGTAGAGAAAGTAAAGAAATGAAGATTCAAATGTCAACAAATGTTAGAACTAGCTTGACTTCCACTGCTAAAGCAAGTGGATGGCATGCTTGACTTTACTTCCACTTGTTCTTACTAGTCTAGCCTAGCTAATTATAATCTAATCCATAATTAAACAAATGTTAAAATTTTCAAAAGTGGGTTTTCAAACCATAATTTGAATAAAGGGTAGAGTTGAAAATGGAGATTTGAGATAAAAAAGAGCAAGATTGATAGCAGAGAAAGGAAAGAAAACAAGATTCAAAAGTAAACAACATCATGAAAGTATGAAATTCACCCAAAGCAAGAAGATTTGCTTACTAGAATAGAAGAGTGAATGAACGAGATTGTGCAAACTAACCATTCAATTGAAGATCTTGAACCACAAATGCCATTAAAAGGGATTCCAATACTTGTAATTGACACTTAAATAACTTGGAATGTGGCTATATTTATAGAATTGAGTACTAATCTACTCATGAGCACTACTTGAGAACCCTAAAAACTAACCCTACTTTAAAACCTAGACAATTACACAAATGGGGGAAAGACATTTGCATAGACTTTGAGTTAGCAAAGTTGATATGGGCATGCTAAGTTTCTAGACTTTGTTATAGGGACAGAGTAGGACAGGAATTTGGTACGACCATGCCAAACTTCTACCTTGTTTCTCTATCTTGTTTCTCTAGTAGCTTTTGTACTCATTGACCAGACCTTGCTTGATGGTTATCCTAGATTAACATGCCCAACTTTCAGCACATTTATATCCATTATCCGTTATTTGAGCAATTGTCTGCATTACCTACAAGCCAAGAAAATGCTAATGAACAACCTAATTTACGAATTATTATAAGCAAAATCTAGGTATAATAAATCATAAAATTCATGCATATTGAGCCCAAACAAATATCATGGTTATCGTGAGAGAAAATAAAGTAGCTTAAAAGCTTAAAAAACTAACAATAAAGGCTGGCTTCCACTGCTACAGCAAGTAGGTGGAACTTGTGGCCTAACTTCCACTTATTCTTGCTAATCTTGCCTAGCCAATTCTAATATAACCCATTATTAACCAAATGTTAAACTCTTTAAACGTGTGTTTTCAAACTGTAATGTGAATGACGGGGAGAGTTGAAAATGGAGATTTGAGATAAAAAGGAGCGATATAGAAAGTGGGGAGGGAAAGGAAAGAAAATAAGATTCAAAGGTAAACAATAGCATTACAGCATGGAATTAACTCAAAGGAAGAAGATTTGCATGCTAGAAGAGAAGTGTAAAGGAGAGAGATTGAGGAAACTAACAAATTAATTGCTTCGGCACATTCAATATGATGTCTAAATTTTTGGGACCACAAAGTTTTAGATCAAAATTTTCGGTTCCTCAAGGTTTGAGAAAAATAACATTCTAGTCCTTTTATTATTAGTTTGGCTCGAAGCATTCTGAAATTTTCAACTGTGCCCCAAATGGGGTACTTTGAGTAATTTCATTAATTTTTGGGTTCTTTTAAGAAATATGTTTGTTTTAAACGATCTAACTTCTTATAGTCTCTGTGGTGGCACTTATTATCATAATCTACTACTTATATCATGAATATTATTTTTTTATTAATATAGGCCCACCATGCTTAGCAATAATAAAGACTTAATTGGAGAGGTTTTACCATTACTTGAACTTAGTCGGCGTTAGACCCTGACATTCCTCCAGCTTCCAATTTATAGAGATTGCTAATCTCTACCACATATTTCTTAGATTAGGCACAACACATATCTTTTTCGTGTTTTTACCTTAGATCATAGTCACTAGTTAGGTTTTTAATTTAAAGGATTGTGAGACTTTAACTAAGAAAGCATGATATTTAAGGCATACGATTTGATTGAATAACGTTCCCTACTGGGAAACGTCTTTTATTGAATGATTGAAAGTGTAAATATTACAATAGAAAGATTAAAGATTGACTTAAGCTATCAAAATCATCAGAGATGCTTGTTTATAGAGAAATGAAGAATTCCGGCTTCTCTTTTGCTCAACTATGCTCAAACGACCATGTCCTTCTTAGCACTCAGCCTCTCCTTTTTTAGAGGAAATGGACTATATAGGATGCCCTAATGGCTACTATACACATTGATATTTTTACAAGACTATAGTTATCCTCACATGGCTACAATAAACAGCATTATTTTGTTGACTTAAATTTTGACAAAATAGTATAATAATGGTGTAACACCTTTTTAAAGCCTCTAATATTAACAAGACCAGTCACTCATATTGAGATTTTGCATGCCTTTATCTCCAATAATATCTTCCAGTCCATCATAAATCTTTATCAAATTGAAGATGCTCTGGATCCCATCTTTCAAATAATTCATGAAAATGTCTTTGTCCTTTCTCTTATAAGAATTTTTTAGCTCCAACATCAAAGAGATAATCCAAGGCATCTTCTAAAGTAGCTCCTTCTATATTCATATCTTTGTTGAAATCAATATGATAGATGGAAGTAGTGTTGCTATAATGCATTAGCGTTCTTCCTTGTTTAATTAATGCCCACATTTGATGATAAATGTTGTAAAATCCGATGGCCCTTCCTAAAGTAAGACCACTAACTATTTCTTGTCATTCTGAAAACCATTCTTGTTGTTGCTCATTTGGATCATCTAGGTTAAACAATTGAACAGGATAATGTGCCAGTTTGGCTTTTCCATTTTCATACTCAATCACTATGCAATGTACCTCGACATGTAGACTTCTATTGTATAGAATTTTTGGTGGACATTTAGGGGATGTAACAATCCAATGGATCTTTTTAAATATGCACTGTTGAAACCTTGTTAGTCTTGAAAAGAATGGGTACTTTGGTTTTGGGATTTTCATGAAGTAAGCTTCCATTCTATATTCTCAGGTTTTCATGTTGGGGTCATCTAGAGAGATTGAGGTTATTGGGAATCTAGGACCACCAACTCCAACTCTATTAGGAAAGAAGATCTTAGTACTCCATGAATCTCATACATCATAAGAATAATTATAATAGGAGTCAATGCAGGTTACATACCAGTTGTTGAACTATTTTTCTTGAACATGGGAACTTATTTTTTCTTAAATATCATTAGGACACTTTAGGTAATTCATATGTATCTCTAGAAGGCCAAATATTTGTACTATGAGGTGGGTGGAAGATAGAAAACCAAAGCATGATCTACTTTTTGTATGGAATTCTAAAATATCCTTCAGGATTATACTAGAAGGAGAAATCCATTTTACCAGTAATACTATTTCATTTTGAATTTTCTCCTTTTCTAATAGGAGTTATGCTCTAATAATAACCGTTGTCGAGTTCGCAAGTTAAATTATCTGCTAGAGAATTCTTCGATCCTTGTATATGTCCACTAGAGAAAGAAAACTAGTTAACGCATAATTGCCAATGCATGAGTCACCCTTTTGTTTGCATATTTGACAAATTATTTTTCACAAAACTAAGTATTCCTTGGCAATTAGTTTGAATCAGAAAAGGTTTTGGGGCTAAAAAAATTAAAAAGCTTTTCAATTCCCCTTATGACTACAAGAATTTCTATTTCCATGGTGCGATAGTTGCATTCTACTTTATTAAAATTTTCAATGCAATATTTGCAGAGTATTGCACTGTAGTGCTCATTGCTGGCATATGTCTGAAGAGTTAAATCATCTCCTTCATTAGGCAAACTAAGAATAGGAAGATTTTTACACTTCTTTGTGAAATTTTAAACAATCTTTGAATCACTAGGGGTCCATGGCCAAATTATTTTTTTCTTGAGTTTTTGCTGCAATGATTTTCTCAATTTACCTAGATCTTTGTGAAATTTAAAGCATAGGTAACACATCCAAGAAACATCTCTAACTACTCATATCTTCAATCTTTTTAGGAAATTTTTTTATTTTTTTATAGAATATGCTTTTGTAGGTTGATTTGTCTAACTTTTATTTCTAGACCTGAAAACTCAATTTCTTGTTCAACATAAATACACTTGTTCTGACGAAAAATAATACCATGATCAATGCATATTTGGGTGACAGCTAGGACATCATCTTTTGTGCCATTCTATGGCCTTGGAAATGCGAAGGATATCATCAATATAAATTAGACAACAATAATTAAGATCTTTGAAAATGTTATCCATTCTTCTTTGGAATATTTGAGGTGCATTTTTTAGGCCAAATGGCATTACTATCCACTCATTATGTCCTTGAAGGGCACTAAGCACAGTTAAAAGAATGCTTTTTTCATCTATTTTTATCTACCAGTATCCGCTTTTGCTATCTATTTTCGGGAACCAAGTGCTAGATAAATTCTATTTTATACCTCAAGGTTAGGGTCAATAATTTTCTAAATCCACAACTTCAGAAACGATTTTTCGGTCCATCCAACTTTGGGCCAAATAATTTCTGGAACCAAACTTGACCAGACTAACTTTTTAAATTATAAATAGTAGCCTAAGTTTTTGAAATTTACATTTTTAACCCCAATCTTAAAAAACTTACTATCAAAAATTTTAATTTTGTTTATTTATAATTTCTCTCATAAGTACTACTCAAGGTCCTCCTTCAATCGTATGCTGAGAGGGATATAATAGACATAAATTGAGTGCGTATATTGATAGTGGTTGTTTTGTTTGTTTTGAAAAAATATCATTATTCTTAGAATTTATATGAAAAAAAGCCAAGAATCTTTTACAAGTAAGGATAACTAATAATAGTATTATAAGCCTAATGAAGCTGTAGAAGAGTTATCCATAGAATAGGGGAATTCAATGCATTACTACCAGCTCTATGGGCCACTGATCAACCCTCTCTTGATATGATTATTAGAAATAATTTTTAAAGGTTGTATTCTCCATACGTACAAATTATGACGCAAATAATATTCACAATAAATGATCACTCAGTTCCTATTGATAAATTAAATAAAGCTTGCACACCCCCAAAAGATTAAGTTTACATGCAGCCAGAGTGGTGAGAAGGTAATCCTTACACAACGTGAGATAGTACTAACAATTTGCAACAAGCCCTTTAAACTTATAGGCTATCCCTAGTTGACGAGGAAGGTATCGTAAGGGTTTGCAGAAGATATACCCACAAAATTTATGAAGAAAACCAAAAAATAGAAAATCGAAAATCTTTTTGGATTTTTTTCAAAAACTTATATATACAATACCGGGAAAAAATATATACACCTATTCCAATCAACCACATTACTTGAGCAACCTAAGCACTAGATCACATATAAACACAATATACACATCAAGAAATTCCTAATCCCACTGATGACATTTATATGCAATCTTTCACCCCCTTGAAAATTATGTATAAGCGTGACTAGTAGGAGCTCACTTTAGAGAACTCCCACTCATGTGTTTAAAATATAACAAGGATCACTCAATCATCTTACAATCAAACAAATCACCATAGGCTTGCTAAGGTTCTCGATTCTCCACCACTAAAATGCAATATGCAAAATAATAATCAAGAGGTCTTTTCAGGGTTGTATTGGGGCTAAGGGTAAAGGTAAGAGAGGGACAAATGATTTGGAAAATTAGGAGCTAAAAAGTCATAGCTAATGAGCAACCAACACTTCCAAGAACGATATTGCATATTCTCTTAAGAGAAAATAAGAACACGACCTAATTAAATTGACCATTGGAAATAAGCATACATGATGACAGCATTCATGCCAAACACTCTTATTCATAACTCTTTTTTTGAGATTTTGTTTTCAATTTCTTTTCATTTGTTTTAATTTGTTTCCTTGGAAACTTTCTCCATTTGCTTTTTTTTCCCATTTTTCTTGCTTCTTTTTTTCCCTTTTTTAAGGAAGAAAATGAATGAATGGCATGAACAAGAACAATACAACTCAAATTCCAAATGGTTGCCCTCCAAATAATGAAGTGTTGCCCCTCTAGCCTTGGCCTAGGAATAGAAAATGTGTTTAGGCCATAACTAAAGTGAAGGGTTCACAACAAAAAAGTAAGGCTCAAAGGGCTAGCAAAGGGTAAAACATTCGAATTAGGGTGGCACTTTGGCTAAGTGGTTTACAAAAACAAATGAATGCCTCTAGCATATTATCATAGTGCACATGTTAAATGTGATTCCAAAGAAAATTAAAGCAAGTTCTAGAGATGTAACCATGGAAGAGAAGCACATGAAAGAAAAACATGAGACTAGAAATGATAAATTAGTCTATAAGGCTCAAAATCTCACGGGCTATCTATCAAAGTCCGGCTTGTTTAGAATTAATATCGGGGCTTAGGATCGCATACAAACATCAAACTCTAGGATGAAGTTCTATCAATGCACACTACTCTATATATAACCTAACACTAAGGTACAAGAGAATATAGCCAATCAGAATAGCGCATAAATTCCCCAAAACAAAACAAAATCTTTTTTGGATATTTTTTGATTTCTTTCAATTTCTTTCCTTTTTTTCAAGGTTTACTCACCCCCACACCTAAATTGGACAATGTCCTCATTAGAAGTGAAAGAAAACATAAAACACAAAATAAACACTAAAGAAAAACAAATATACAAAATGAAAAATAAAACTCAAAACTAAAGACAAAGATAAGACTCTAAAACTCAAAAAGAAAACAATAAAATAAAGCAATAAATATATACAAACAAAACAAAATGAAAAGTAAAGTAGAGAGGAATGATTATATCAGGTTAGGTGCAAAAGTGCACCTAGGCTATAGCCTCCTAGAATACGCTTAAATAGAGGCTCATGAAGTATCATCCACTGCATATTAAGCGAAACAACACTACTTAAATCAAATCCCATTAGCATACAAAGTAGCTTATCAAATACGGAAGACCAACTCTCAATAACATAGAAACAGTGAAAAGTGCAAAGTTAGAGCCAGAAAGAGTACATCCACCATGTCAATGTGGTATAAGTAAGGGCCCACTTCAACTTGTCAAACTGTTAGGCCCAAACATCAAACAGGTGGACGCATTTAAAGTTAGCTAGTGCATTGGTCATCGACCTAGAAATTCAATCATCATGAATAAGCAGTCTAGGTAAAACAATGGGTCCAAAGGCCATAAGTTTCTTAATAACAAAATGCGCTAAAGTCTGATCTAAATCAAAATTCTCAGTGACAATGGCCTCAAACTCAACAAATTTAGGCTTGTGAGATTCAAAAGGGAGGGCAATAATGATGGGTCAAAAGAGAAGGATTCATATTCAAGACAAAAACCCTCATCAAAACTTTCATTGATATCAAACCCACATGAAAAAGATTCGTATTCCATAAAAAGAATATCATCATTGAATTATAAATTAATGGGCTCAATTTCCTCCTCACTT
Organism: Lophocereus schottii; assembly: GCA_002740545.1. Taxonomy (NCBI): domain Eukaryota; kingdom Viridiplantae; phylum Streptophyta; class Magnoliopsida; order Caryophyllales; family Cactaceae; genus Lophocereus; species Lophocereus schottii. The sequence continues at coordinate 19,072 of NCQV01059499.1, forward strand.
CTGTGAAATATCTTCTGAGTCATCTAAATTATGAGACTTAACTTTAGTCATGATGCTCATATCTAATTCACTAGGAGTCCTAAGGTCTTCACCGACCTCAAACTCACAAGAATGGATAAAAGGGGCAGGTTGGTCAGCAGAAGCTTGAACATCCTTAGTGATGTACTTATGTAAGCTAGTATGGGATGCAAGGCTAGGTGATGGAGACATGGGGGGTCACTCTCTTGTTCTAGGCTAGGCAAAGCCATACATCATGCAAAATAGACCTAGATTGATAAGAGGGATCAAAATCATCATAAAGACTAACTTCAGGTTTAGGAGATCCTAAACTAAGTTAGGCTCATTATAATTCTCCATACTACGATTAACACATTGAGAATATTCAACAATTCTCTCTTTCATTGTCTCTACCACTTTATGAGTCAATTCATTTATCGTCTTTTCAACACTTGCACATGTAGCATCAACATAATCACGATATGGACAAGTATGAACATCATGACCAAAAGACTCATAATATTCACACAAAACAGGAGCCATATAAGAGTAAGATGAATCATGTAAGTTACTAAAGTGCTCCTGTTGGTAAGAATTAGAATGAAAAGTAGACTCACGATAAGCAGGATATTCTAAAGTGCTTCTAGCTTGTTTAAATGTATAAGTGCCTCAAGCTCGTTTTTCAAATCTCATACCTTGTCTTGAGTTCTAGTTAACAATCCTATCAAACCTCCAGGACATATAGATTCAACGTAACCTCGAAATTCAAAATTCAAACCCACAGCGATGACCGCACAGATTTTCCATTTTTGAAAACATTGATTCAATTGAACACGATAATCATTAAGTCTCGATAAATAACTCCAGAAAGGTTCATGCTCGAATTATGGAAAATTGAAAACTGACATTCCTAAAACCCTTTTTTTTTCAATTTTAAGAATTTTTCAATTTTTTTGGATTTTTAATTTTTTTCCTCTTTTTTAAAGTTTTTTTTTCCTCGATAACTGTGCTAAAAACTTGTTGTAAATTTCGCAAGTATATGGTTTATCATTGTAGCATTCAAGGATGTCGTCCTTAGGGATAAATTGTGAAGCTAGATTTCTAGAGGCCTAACCTAGCATGTTGTAATTGAATTTGCTGATTAGTTCACGAGAGTTCACGAGCTAAATACCACAAGACCAAAGATATCCAACAATCTTTTTGCTTAATTAAGAAAGCCAAAGCAACATATGAGAGATGAAAATTGAATTAAGATGGCAATAGCACAATCGAAATGCGAATGATATTTGCCTTAAAGCCACGACACACAGAAGCTGCAATCCAGAAAAACACTTACGAATTAGAGCAGGGAAGTGAGAACAGAGAATGATGCTTGTATCAAAACCTATCAAATTCCACTCCAAACCCCAAAATCCTCTCTTAGATTGAACAATAGCGTGGCAAAATTATAAACTATAAGAGACTAATCACCTGATTCTAATATAAATTTGAAAACCAGAAGTCGAATGAGAAGCTAATGCCTAATCATGCGCCTTTACTCTGCTTGCCCCATATCTGCTTTGCACTCCCGCCCACTGAGATCTGAATCCTCTTGCCATTACTCCTTCAATTACTTCTTCAATCAAAAGCCTTTGTAATTGCCGAATAATCTTCTAAAATTTTAGGATAAAGATAAGACATTTGCAAAGATTACTTTATTAAATCTCAATGTTATTATTTGAGCCAAACAAATGGTGTAGACACACCAAGATATCCAAGAATGCGATAAACAAATTTAAGAACTATCAGATAAAGGTTTAATGAGAAACAATAAGAGTCATCACACTAGTCTCACTTTTATAGTAAGAAATCACTCTTAAGAAAAAAAGGGGAAAAGTTAGGATGGTAATCAATTATAAAAAGGTTAATGATGACACTGTTTGTGTTGGGTATTATATTCCTAACAAAATAGTCATATTCAACAAAATTCAAGGAATATCTTAGTTCTCAAAAATGGATTATAAAAGTGGATATTTGGCAGATAAACAGGGATAAAGAAAACATTCCTTTAATCGCTTTTAATGCCCCTCAAGGACATTATCAGTGGATAGTAAAGTCATTTGGTCTTAAAAATATACCTCAAATATTTCAAAGAAGATTGTATAACATCTTCAAAGATCTTACTCACTATTGTCTAGTTTACATCGATGATATCCTAGTCTTTTCCAAGATCATAGAACAGTAGAAAAATGATGTCCTAATTGTCCACCCAAAGATGCATTGATCATGGTATTATTCTTGGCAACAACAAATGCATTTATGCTAATAAGAAATCGAGTTTTAAGATCTAGAAATAAAAAGTTGACAAATCATCATGGAAAAGCATATTCTTGAAAAAATAAAAAATTTTCCCAAGAATATTGAAGACCGAAAGCAATTGGAAAGGTTTCTTGAATGTCTTACTACTATACATCAGATTTCATTAAAGATTTAGCTAAATTGAGAATACCATTGCAACAAAAACTCAAGAAAGAACTAAATTGGACATAGACCCCTAATGATTCAAATATTGTTCAAAACTTCAAAAGGATGTATAAAAATCTTCATATTCTTAATTTGCCTAATGAAGGAGAAGATTTAATTTTTGAAACAGATGCCAATAATAAGCACTGGAGTGTAGTACTCAAAATCAAAGGAAAAGAAAAACTCTGCAAATATTGGAGTGGAAGTTTTAATAAAGTAGAATGTAACAATCCCACAATAGAAAAAGAAATCCTTGCAAAGGTGAATTGAAAGGTTCTTAATCATTTTAGCCCTAAAACCTTTTCTTATTCAAACTGATTACAAATGAATACTTAGTTTTGTGAAAAAGAATTTATCAAATATGCAAGCGCAAGGGAGACTCCTGTGTTAGCAATTATGGATTAATAAGTTTTCTTTCTCCATTGAACATATACAGGATCGAAGAAGTCTCTAGCAAGTTTGCCAATTGTGATCATCAGAGTAGCACTGCTACCAAAAAATGAGAAAATCCAAAGTGAAATGTCATTACTACTAAAATGAGTTTCTCCTTCTAGAAGAATCCATATAAAAATTTGGAATTTCATACATAAAGTAGATTGCGCTTTGGTCTTCTATCTTCTACCCACCTAATAGCACATAGATTTGGCCTTTTAGAGTTTATACATGAATTACCTAAGGTGTTCTTATGATATTCAAGAAAAAATAAGTTATCATGTTCAAGAAAAATGGTTCAACGACCAGTGTGCAACCTGTATCGACTACTATTATAATTACTCTTATGATATTTGGGAGCCATGGAGTACTATAATCTTCTTTCCTAATAGATCTGAAGTTGGTGGTGTTAGATTCCCAACTAATTCAATCTCTGTAGATGACCTCATCATGAAAGCCTGGGAATATTGTAGCTTATTTCATGAAAATCCCAAATCCAAACTACCCATTCTTTTCAAGACCAACTAGGTTTCAATAGTGCATGTTTAAAAGGATCCATTGGATTCTCACATATCATGATGATCAAACAAAAATTTCATACATTAAAAGCCTATATGTTGAAGTACATTGCATAATAGTCGAATATAAAAATAGAAAAGTGAAACTAGCCCATTGTCTTGTTCAATTAGTTGATTTAGATTATCCCAACGATCAATAACAAGAATGGTTTCTAGAATGGCAAGAAGTAGTTGGTGATCCTATTCTAGCAAGAGCCATTAGTTTTTAGAACATTTATCATCAAATGTCGGCACTAATTGAATAAGGAAGACCATTAATGCATTGTAGGAACACTACTTCCGTTTATCGTAGTGATCTTAGCTAATATATGAAGTAGAAGGAGTGACTTTAGAGGACATCTTTGATTATCTCTTTGATATTAGAGCTAGAAAATTCTTCTCAGAAAAAGAAAAGAAATATCTTCATGAATTATTTAAAAGATGGGATACAGTGCATCTTTAACTTGATGAAGAGTTTGATGATTATCTGGATAATGATGGACTAGAAGACATTATTTGAGATAAAGGCATGCGAAATCTCAATATAGATGACTAGTCTTATCAGCATTAAAGACTCTGAAAAGTTATTGCTCCATTATTGTACTATTTTATCAAGTGTCAAGTCAGTAAAATAATATTGCCTACTTTGGCCATGTGAGGGTAGCTATAGTCATGTGATAATATCATTTTGTATTGTAGCCATTGAGGCATCCTATGTTGTCCATCTTTTCTATAAAGGCAGAGCTTGAGTGCTGAGAATGGATACAGTCGTTTGAGCATACTTAAGCAAAAGAGAAGTCGGGTGTCTCAATTTCTCCATGAGCAAGCATCTGTATGATCTTGGTTATTTAAGCCTTATTTAAATCTTTTTGTTGTAATATTTCCACATTTAAACTTTCAATAAAAGAAGTTCCCAGTAGAGAATGTTACTTGAACCCTATATCTTAAATATTATAATTTTTTGATTAAAGTTCCATTATCCTGAAAAATATAAAAAAACTTGATTAGTGACTGTGGTCTGAGACAGGAAACGAAACGGATCTATGTTGTGCCTAATCCAAGAAAGGTGAGGTTGAGATTAACAATCTCTGTAAACTGGAAGCTAAAGGAACGCCAAGGTTCAATGTCGACTAAGTTCAAGTAATGGCCAAAAGTGTCTAATTAAGCTTTAATTATTTTGTTAAGCATGATGGGCCTCTAAGTACATACAACAACAACAACTACTACTACTACTCTCATTGCAGGTCCCGCTTTTATAGGGTGTGGGGAGGTCCAGATGTAGGCAACCTTACCTCTACCGGTAATCCTGCCCATAGAGAGGCTGATTCCAAGAGACCCACAAAAATCAAATTTTGTGAAAACATTTTATAAAAGAAGGATTTTATGAAAACATTTTAAGGAGAAAAACAAAGGATAAGTCATAGGGAATGAATTAAGAAATACAAAAAAGGAAAAAAAATCAAGTGGCAGTAACTATTTAACTATTAAGTACAACAAGGCAGAGGGAGATACTGTACCTTAACAAATAGAGGTAGACAAATAATGTCTCTTCCCAAACGCATGAACTATATGCATGTCAACATACCATGTGGGAAAAAAAACCACTCTACTGCAATCGAGTGATCGATTACGAGGCTAACTTTCTGCTATCTAAGATCTTAATCTATCCGGTCATAGTCTCCTATCCTAAGTTATGTTCTCCGTTAACCCTAGAACTTTCAAATCCTCTCTAATCACCTCGTCCAAACTCTTCTTTGGTTGTCCCTTCCCTCTTTTACCTCCTGAGATGTTAATTCTCTCACATCTCCTCACTGGAGCGTCCGCACCCCTTCTTTTCACATGGCCAAACCATCTGAGTCTTATTTCTCTCAGCTTATCTTTGATGGGGGTCACTTTAACTAAGTCTCTGATCACTCCATTACTAATTCTATTTATTCTCATATAACCACACATCCATCTAATCATCATCATCTCTGCTACCATTAACCTTTGAACCTGAGACTTCTTTATAAGCTAACACTCCGATCCATATAACACAGCAGGTCTAAGTACCATTCGATAAACTTTGCTTTTTAGTTCTACATGCATTCTCTTATCGCACAGCACACCTGAAGTATACTTTCATTTTTGCCAGTCCACTTTTATACATTGGCTAATATCTTTGTCAATGTTCCCTTCATGATGAATGGTCGAGCCTAAATGTTTAAACTTCTCGACCTTTGGTATCTGCATCCTCTTAATGGTGACTTCTGCCCTCGCATATTCCTTTCCACTGAAACAGCAATGAAGGTATTTAGTCTTCGATCTATTAAGTTTAAAGCCTCTAAACTCTACTGTATGTCTTCATCGCTCTAGTTTTTCATTAACTCCCTCCCTAGTCTCATCAACAATAACAATGTCATCTGCGAATAACATACACCAAGGCAACTCATCTTGAATTCTAATCACATAGTAGATTGTAATAACTGGTATCAACAAAGTCATTATAAGAAGTTCAGATATTAATATAAGCTTAGTTTTGGGGGAAAAAAAACCCAAAACTTTGAGTATTTGCACTTTGAACTCCATCTGGGTCAAAAACAGAAATTTCATAAAGTTTTAAGTCATAAAAAAAATATTTGTCACCTAAAAATCATTTAACCAAAAAGTTGCACCCCTAAAGGTATTTAGAATAAATTAAGGAGTCCCAAAAATTTTTTTCTAAAAACGTGAGGTCAATAAATAATTACACCAAACCACATTAGGCCAGAAAGAATTTTTTTTTTCTCAAGAAGCTCCTTGAATTCTACTGAAAAGAACTATTTTATTAAGAATACAATAACAATCAAAGACACTATTATCATTACGCTTTTTGTAATTTATTGCCATTCTTGCTTTTTCTCTTTTTTCTTTAGCATAATTTCCTAGCATGAAAGCAAGAATGGCATGATGACTCTTACTATTTCTGATTAATCTTTTATACAAAAGTTCTTTGATTTGTTTATCAAATTTTTGGATATCTTGGTGTGTATACACCAATTTTTCTTGACTCCAATAATAGTGTTAGAATTTACCAGAGTGATTTTTGCAAACGTCTTGTCTTTATCCCCAAATTTAAGAGGATTATCAGAGTAGAGTTCTATACATAATCGCTCTTGCTATTTAGCAATCTACTCTTTAATAGATAATTCAAGTAGTGAGATTGTTAGTGCTATCTCACGTCGTGCAGGAATTACCTTCTCATCATGCTGACTGTGTGTGTAAAATCAATATTTTGATATGTGTAAGCTTTGTTTAATTTATCAATAGGAACTCAGTAACCATTTTATTGTGAATATTATTCAGTTTATGGTCTATGTGCATGGTGAATATAACATCTAAAAATTATTTCCAACAATCATAGCATGAAAGGGTTGATCAGTTACCCATAGAACTAGTATAATACATTGGACTGCTCCTATTCCTATGGATAACCCTTCTATGGCTTCTTTGCGGCTCATAATGCTATTATTAGCTATCTTTACTTGTAAAGGATTGTTAGCTTTTTTCCGTATAAATTCTAGAAATAATTATCTTTTTTCAAAACAGACATGACAACCACTATCGATGTAAGTATGTAATTAGAGCTGATCAACAAGTTGGGCCCCTGCCTGATTCGACCTGACCTGACCTGACCTTCAAAAATGAGGGCTATGGAAGACCTTTTTTTTTATCTGCAACCCACCCCGACCCTCATATTGAGGGTACCGGACTATAATGAGGGTTGGACTTGGGTAGAACTTTTAACACTCTAATCCTCACTTTTTAAAGAAAAATAACATTTAAAATCAAAACAAGATACTTGAGTTCCATTTATTCAAAATCTTTTAACTTTCTAGTTTCTCATCTCCTTTTAGCCACCTCTTTCATTCCCCTCTCCAAATCTCACTGGCTTATAACCTTTTGATGCTCTCTCTTTGACGTTTGGATTATCATTTTAGTGAACTAATTGTTTTAATCACTAAATTATGCATTAGAATATTTGTAATTATGGTACATTTCATTAGAAAATTATATTATTGTTTGGCCTTTTGTTCTATAGAATATTTAATGTTGAACTCTATAATAAAAAAGAAACTTAGTAAAAAATGTTATTTTTTATATCGGAAGAGTTTGAGGTTGGGGTTTGACCCATTGGCGAGAGTACTCGCAAGGTCATCGTTAGGTTCAAGGGTATGCTTGCCTGCATAAGGGTGAGGGTTAGGTTCGAGAAAATCCTTTCTGCTGACCCTCATGGCCCGACCCTCAATGCAATCTGTCCCTCAATTTGATCAGGTCTACACACAACTTACAATTATTATATCCCTTTAAACATACATTTATTGGGATATAAATGCTATTAGGATTTGTATTAATGACTTCATAGCATATTTTCATGGTGATATTTTTTACTAATTCATCATCGTATGTTGTCTTACTTAATAGTTCTTGTTTTATACCCAATGACTTTCCTAACTAGACTCATACTGCAATCTGCATTGTGTCTTGCGGGTTCAAAACTCATTCTACTCATTTCACTAGTCATACTGATTGTATCATCTTCTTTGAACTCTTCTTTAGTAGTTGAAGATCATTTTCCCCATCCTGATTTTGCACTCATGATTCTTAATGATTGAGGTTTAATAGTAGTTTTACCATTCTCATCAATTTTTATTATATTTTTCTTGTTGATTTTTATAGGATTGGCAAAGCTAGATATCCAAGACCGATCGATTTTTATCTCATACTGATTGGATTTTATCCTTTGAATTTTTTTCATTAGAGTAGGACTTTCAAACTTTTCTGCTTCTATCATTGTTATTTTAGCCTTTGGGCCCATGGTATTATCTAGTTTGTTGATTATTTTCTAAAATATTCTTAGTGGATAACCTCCTCTTTTCATATCCATTCCAATTATTTTTATCTTAAATGATAGAAAGTTTTTAGCAAATTCATTTTTAGGCTCATATAATATGCAGACTGACAAATGAATCATACTAATTCATTACATAAATTGGTCTTAATCCTTGTGATAATTTGATTATTAAATTTGGTATGCCTGATTTTATAGAGCAAAGCATTAAGATCAATATCTTTAGCATAATATTATAATGTAGTAATTTGTACTTTTGACACTTCTAACATAGATATACATATACTATCTATCTTTGTTATGCTTAAGGACATTTTCCGAATTAATGTGATTAACTTCTTCCACATCATACTCACAGTCTTTTATTTCTAGATCTCCTTCCATCATTTCACACACGTGCTTACTTTTTAATTGAAAGATAGGTTTTTAATCGACCATGTTTTTTTGAAAAATGGGAAGGAACTAATCTCTTTTGACTTCTTTGTTCTCATTGTCTACCACAAAGTCTTCTCCCTAAAGATCACCATGACTAATTGAACTACTTTCCTTCATATGATAAGTTTCTTTATAGTCGCTTTCTTCATGTTCATCTTCCAATACAATTTTAATAATTCCCTTACTGTTTTTCAAGGCTAGATCTAGTGCTTCTTCTTCGCTAAGCTCAAAAGAATCATGACTACCTAATGCTTCTATAAGCTTGTTATTCTTTCTATTTTTACATTTATTTGCATAACGCCGTACTTCTCCACATGCCCAACACTTGCAGCTGTTTTTCCCAACTGGACAATAAGCTCTTTTCTTATAAAATTTTCTTTTTCTTGTCTTCTCAGGTTCCTTTCCCTATTGGTGCGAATTGTCCCAACAAGCTAGAAATTATTTCTTCATTTTCCTTTATTTTTAGAGATGAAAACATTGATTATTGACCCATTTTCTTGGATATGAGATTCTTGTATAAGGATATAGATGACATCTACTTTCTTAAGCCATGTAATGTATTTTTATTAATTATAAAATTGATAGAATGTGATAATTTGTCATAAAACATACCAAGATTAGTTTCATTATACCCAATTTTGTAATAATATTGGCTAAATTCAATAATATAATTTTTAAGATATCTCAGATCCCATAACTCTATTTTATTAATCTTTCTTTGTCATTCTCTAGCTTTTTCTTTAGAGTCAAGATTAGCTCCAATAAATTCAGTTTCGATTTTCTTGCATAATTTTTTAACATTGCAGCTAGTGTTTCCATCATTCTTAATACATTTTTACCTTCCTCATCTAGTGAGTCATATCAATCAACTACAATGCCAGAAAAACTATGTTTGATATAATTTAGGAAATTTTCAGCAGTTCATGTAGTATTCAAATTTAAGATACTATTCATGGCTCTTTTCAAAGCTTAAATATTTCTTCCCGATTACAAGCACCATCGATATTTAAGATGTATCATGTTTGGCTGATTGGGGGTAAGGCCAATCTCTTGAAATGACGTGGTTTTCTATACGATAAATCTAAAGAAAAAATTGGTTGTACGTCTTATTGGAACATATGTAGGTCTCATAAAATGGGTATTTTTTTAGAAGGTTCATCAAATTATTCGGGTTCAGGAAGAATATTGTTAACTAGATTGAGTTGATTTCATCTATGTTTAGTTCCTTTCCAATCTCGTTGAGTTCATCATCAAATATCATTTTACCATATTTTTTTATCTAACTTCCTTCTAATTTCTTCTAAATGAACAAAATTAAAATCTTCTAATTTAATAAGATTCATTTACTAATATATTTCTTTTTCTAATTGGACATTATTTGTCTATTCATTATCATCAGATAATATATATTGTTTTAACAATTGCACCCATAATTTTGTTTAATTCTTCTAGGTTTTGTACTTTATCCAACATATTTTGCAATTCTTCAAAATTATACTACTTATACTACTTATATTTTGTAATTCTTCTAGGTTTTGTACTTTATTCAATTGAAAGGGATTTAAATACTTGCAATTGACACTTAAATAACTTTTAACGTGGCTATCTTAGCAAAATTAAGTGCTAACCCACTCCTAAGCACAACCTTGAAAACCTAAAAGGTAAGCTAATCCTACTTTAAAACCTAGACAGTTACACAAATGGGGGAAAGAGATTTATATCGACTCTGAATTAGCAAAATTGATATGGTCGTGCGAAGTTTCTGGACTACATCATAGGAACAGAGCAGGATAGGCATTTGGCATGACTATGCCAAATTTCTACCTTTTTTTTTTTCCTTGTTTCACCAACAGTTTTTCCACTCATTGACCTGACCTTGCTTCAAGGTTATCCCAGGTTAATGTGCCAAAAATGTGAAATATCACGATGTTGTGGGAGAGCAATACAAGCAAACGTTGTGCTGCTTGGCAAAGCGGTGGAGTGTCGTAGCCGAGATGGCTAAAGTCCAGTAGCCGAAAGCATCACTAGCTTATACTCTGGCCCGAGTAGCATGGGGCACGTGGAACCTCGTGTAAATCAACAAGGACCACCTTACAAGGCTAAATACCCTTGGGTTAACCGATAGCAAAGTAGTACCGTGAGGGAATGGTGAAACGAACCCCCATCGGCGAGTGAAATAAAACATGAAACTATACACTCTCAAGCGGTGGGAGGAGCAATTCATAGGCAGTGGCAAGGAATCCATCGGAGTTATAGTAAAAGTGAGTCATTATCAGTCATTTGAGCAATTATCTTTGTTACTTGCAAGTTAACCAAATACTAAAGAACAACCTAATTTAGCCATTATTATGAACAAAATTTGAGCATAGCAATCTATAAATTTCATGCATATTGAGCTTAAAAAGTTATCATGGTTATCCCAAGAGAAAATGGAGTAGCTTTAAAGCTTAAAAACCAACAATAAATGTTGGCTTCCATTACTAGAGCAAGTGGATGAGACTTGCGGCTTGACTTCCACTTCTGCTCACTATTCTTGCCTAGCTAATTCTATTATAACCCATAACTAACCAAATGTTAAAATTTTTAAAACTGGGTTTTGAAATCATAGTTTGAATGAAGGGGAGAGTTGAAACTAGACATTTGAGATAAGAAAGAGCAAGACTGAAAGTAGAGATAGGAAAAAAACACGATTCAAAAGGATACAACATCATTAAAGTATGGTTAACCCAAAGGAAGAAGAATTGCATGCTAGAAGAGAAGAGAAAAGGAGAGGTTGAACAAACTAACCATTTAGTTGAAAAGCTCGAAGAGCATATGTCATTAAAAGAGATTCAAATACTTGTAACTGGCAGTTAAATAACCATTCAAATACTTGTAATGTGGCTATATTAGCATCATTAAGCACTAATCTACTCCTGAATACTACCTTGATAAGCCTAAAAACTAAGCTAACCCTACTTTAAAACATAGATAATTGCACAAATGAGGGAAAGAGATCTATATAGACTCTGAATCAGCAAAGTGGATACAATTATTCTGCGTGGGATGGGCAGACTATGCCATGTTTCTGGACTTCAGTACAAGAACAAAGCAGAATAAGAATTTGGTAGGACCATGCCAAATTTATGCTTTGTTTGTCTTCCTTGTTTTCTCCGGCACTTTCCGTACTGCATAAACTAACCTTGCTTCATGGTTGTCCTGGGTTAACATGCCCAATTTTCAGCACATTTGTATCCACTATCCATTCTTTAAGTAGTTGTCTTTATAAACCTACAAGCCAACAAAACACTAATAAACAACCTAATTTACCAATTATTATAAGCTAAATCTAGCTATAATAAGCTATAAATTTCATGCATATTGAGCCTAAACAGTTATCATGGTTGTCCGAAGAGAAAATGGAGCAGCTTAAAAACCTTAAAAAACTAGCACTAAAGGCTAGCCTCCATTGTTAGAGCAAGTGGATGGAACTTGGGGCTTGACTTCCATTTATTCTCACTAATCTTGCCTAGCTAATTCTAATCTAGCTTATATCTAAGCAAATGTTTAAACTTTTCAAACATTGGTTTTCAAACCATAATTTGAATAAGAGGAGAGTTGAAAATGGAGAATAAGAAAGAGCAAGATTGAAAGTATAGAAAGGAAAAAGAACAAGATTTAAAAGTAAACAACATCATTAAAGGATGGAATTAACCTAAAGTAAGAATATTTGAATGCTAGAAGAGAAGCCTAATGGAGAGAGATTAAGAAAACTAACCATTCCATTGAAGAGTTTGAAGAGTAAATGCCACTAAAAAGGAATCAAATGCTTGTCATCAACACTTAAATAACTTGAAATGTGGTTGCATTAGCAAAATTAAACACTAGTATGCTCCTAAGCACTTCCATGAGAACCCTAAAATCCAAGCTAACTCTACTTTAAAACCTGGATAATTACATAAATGGGTGAACAAGATTTAGAAAAACCCCCATTCAGTGAACTTAACATAGTCATACCATGTGGCATCAACAGACCGTGCCACGTTTATAGACTTCAGAACAGGAATAGAGCAATGCAGGAAGTTGGCACGGTAGTGCCATTTGCGCGGGGAGCCTATGCTAAATATCTGCCTTATTTTTCTTCCTTATTTCTCCGATAGTTTTTGTGCTCAATGATGTGTCCTTATTTCATGGTTATCCCGGGTTAACATGCCCAACTTTAAGCACATTTGCATCTATTATCCGCCATTTTAGTAATGGTCTTTATGACCTACAAGCCAACAAAACATTAATGAATAACGTAATTTACCAATTATTATGAGTAAAATCTAGGTAGAATAAGGTATGAAATTCATGCATATTAAGCCCAAACAAATATCTTCATACCAAGACTTTGCTTGTCCTCGTGCAAAACAAAGCAAAACTACTAAAACCTTACTAAAACTTAACTTACTTTCATTGGAATCATTGTTGCATTTAGCATATCCAACAAGCCCTTTAAACCTCTTAGCGCCCTTAAGTAGATAAGTGAGGTCTGTGAAGGTTTATATAAGATGTCCACAAAATCTTTGAGATATTTTGGATTTTTGAAAGCATGACATGTATAGAAGGCAAAGGGGAAAAATGTACATACTAAATTGACTATATCAGCCTAACAGCCTAGCTACTAAGTCCTATATAACAAAACATATAATCAAGAGACACTTTGCTATGAATGCGTCCCCAAGTCTCATTTTTTACCCCACACAACACAATTGTATGATTTGTATGCTTTGATGACCCATGCAAAGTGTATTGGCTCTTAATGTCAAGCTAAAACCAGGCCAAAGGGTAATTTTTGCTTGCATAATAGACTTCCTTTATTAGATCAACAATCTCACCTTTATTTTCTTTCCTCACTTTCTTTTCTTTATTTTTTTCTCTTGTCTCCTTATGCTCCTTCTCCAGGTGATAGGTCTTGGCTTATAAGGCCTTGAACTTTGGAGGAATAACTTAGCATATATGTGGAATTCTTCCCTCATTAGAGGCTTTATTTGGATGTGCAAAGCATTTATTCAAGCCCAAATAGAGGTGTTAGAGTCAAACTCTCTTTCACACTCTTGTTTTCCTTCTTCTTTTTTTATTTCCTTCTGAGGGAAGGTTGGACGTCAACTAACCAAGTATAATATCCTCAAAACCAAGTTTGGACAAACTAGCACAAATGGTTAATGTTTAAGTGTACAAGGTAGACACTACATTGCACATATGGGATGAAGTTACTATTAAAAATAGAAAATTACAGCATAGACAAATATTTTATCATGCATATTGTACTATACATAAGCTAGCAGCCAAGCCACTAAAGATCAAAAACTAATTAGAGAGGCATAAGAGTCCATGAAAAAAAAAATATACAAACATTGAAAAATTTTCATAACAATATGCACAAATGGGTATCTAACCCCACTTTAAATCTCACTGTGTTCTCATTGGGAACCAAAGAGTCACAATCAGCTATAAAACACATAATGTCCTAAAAAAGGCCTCCAATACCACATGTATACAAAACCAATAGATCAAAGAAAAAAAGAACAAGATATGTACAAAATGAAAACAACAAGGAAAAGAGATGACTGAAAATCATCAACATGGTACACATATATACAAAAACCAATGCCAACATTAGATAACCAAAAAGACAAACACACAACCACTAGCAACAAGCGTATACAAAACCAAAAACACAACCCACAACAAAACATAAACAATATGCACAAGAAGCATAATGGTGGTTTTAGCCATTAATCAACTCAACAATGTCTCAAGTTTTACATCAAAATTGATACCAACAAGATCACAACCTAGATATCAACAGCAATGAACAAAAGAGAACGAAGCAAAAGAAAAAAGAGAAGAGATGAGAGTTTGAACCATCATACTAGGTTGGGTATAGAATGTACCAAAACTATGCCTCAATAAGATGGTGCTACTAGAGGCTTAAGGAGTATCAGCCACTCCTCTTATCCAAGATCAAGTCACATCACTCGGATGGCATCAAAGCTCTTAAGAGCTTATAATACACCAACACATGCATCTTAGAGGATTGAATGTAAGAGAGTACCAGTTAGACCACACTAATAATAGTTAACACTGTAATGAATTTATCACATGCCTTACAAAAATCAAAAGAATGGTTAAAGAAAGTGGTCCATATGATTTTTCTAGACAAGTCCACTAGGTATGCATGCAAAGGGTCATGTGAGGGATTGCAGCTTCTAGAGGTACCTAGAGATGAAATAACATCAAGTGCATTTCCCTCTTTATCATATCGAACACGCAATCCACATTGCTCAAGTCCACATTAACATTATTGCTCACAAAGGAGTCAAGAGGCCTAAAAAATTCATGCTTTTAGGATGGAGTAAAGGGTGAACAAGTAAGAGAAGCAAGGATAAAGTTAAGAGGGTTGGGGAAAAAATATTTGATAAGCTCAAGAGAAGGAGAGTGAACCTCATGCACAAGTATTCCGCATGACTCCCCTAAAGAAATCTCATCAACTATACACTCCTCATCAATATTACAATCATACCAATCATCACACTTATGATCATGCAAACTAGCATTACTTTCACATTCCTGATCACTCTCCTCGAGCTCTGCTAGAGAAGCTGAGGAAGAGCAGGGTCAGGGATAATCGGGGCATCATTGAGGGTGTCCATGGAAATGCTGTGAAGAGATTACTTGCCCTCAAAGTCACATAAATAAGTATCAACCTGAAATTTGAAGCTCAAAAGGGAAGAGGACTCAAACTCACCCAACAAAAAAATTCTTGGGTGGGGAAGGTCCTACTCTAATGTTGGTCTCATATAACACGAGCATAATGCTCTCCCATGACTTATTACCAACTCTGAGAATTGACTTATGAGCATACTTGTCATGTTCTCCATGGACTCTGTATAGTTCTTCATTTCTTGCTCAAGTTGCTCAAGTCTAGAGTCCATAAAAACAACATGAGAACAAGAGTTAGTATCAACGATTTAAAACTCATTTATGATAGATTTATCTTAGATATGGCCAAATGATTGCTAAGAATCACAAAGAGGGGGAGTATATTTAAGAGATTGAGGGAGAGGGACACAAGATTCCACATATTGTTCCTCGTAATATGATATTGTATGAAAAGCACATCGATCAGGAAATAACATCCTAGAGGCTCAACTAACCTCCTCGAATATATGTGTCACCAACCAACCATCGAAGAATATCCCAGGCTTTATCAACAATTTTGGAATGAAAATCTCAATACTCCAAAAGAGTACGAGTTTCATAATTCACACCCTCATTAACAATAGAAGAGGTTTTCCATTTGCCATATGAATAACCATAATGAGCACATTGAGCAAGGTAAGCATTCGAACAATCCTGATGATGGTAAAACAATTCTTACTCGTATTGGGAAAAATTAAATTTTTTTATTTTTTTAAAAAATTCAAAAGTTTAAATTTTTATGGATTTACACACATGACTAATGTAACACACAAACATTACTAAACTAAACATGAAAGAGCTAAAGTGAACTAGTTTTGTGCCACAGTCCCCAGCAATGGTGCCAATTTGTTGAGTAGTTTTTTGGAGAGTAAGATTGGAAAGTCTGTTGTCCTTTGGGACAAAGTTGAAATTAAGTCACTTGTTATCTTAGCCTAAATGTAACCTAAGGAAGACAATAAATATGACTAGACGTGATTAATTAAACTAATTACTTACAATCATAATATAAACCTAATTAATTAAACTAATCTAAAATAAAATACAATCAATATAAAGCATCATTCTAACTAACAATAGACTAACAAAGCATCTAATTTAAATAGGAAAGTATTAAGGCCCTGTTCTTTTCGTTGAGAAATTGCAGGCGTGGAGTAGGTGGGAGTGTAAAAGGGGAGAAGGAGTGCGTGGAAGTGGGTAGGAGGGGTTTGTTATATGTGGGAGTGGGAATGAGTGGGAAAAAGTGGGAAGGAGTTGAATCAAGCAGAAGAGTTTATGTAAGTTTCGTGCTATTTTTTAATGTGATCTTTTATTTGTAATAGTAATTACCGATGATGAAATTTTTTTGGACTGAAAAGAATATTTGTTTTGTGTTGATTGTGGTACGAAATATTGTTTCGTGGTCATTGTTACCGAAAAAATATATAATTTTTGTTGTTCATAAAACAAATTGCGGATGTATTTTTTTTTCATATATTAACCAAATACAAACAATGAAAAAAATATTCATATGTTCAGGCCCTGTTTCCAACCTCAACCAAGTTTAATCCGCATCAACTCACTTTACGAACTTCAATAAAACATACTAACTTCAACCCACTTCAAGCCATTTCAAACAACTTCAACCCACTTCAATCAACTTTTACCCACTTTCTACTATTTTGACCATTTTCTACCCATCATATACAAAAAAAATTTAACTCACTTCAACCAACTTCGACTTACTTCAACCCACTTCATGAACTTGAATAAAAAAATACCAACTTTAACCCACTTTAATCCACTTCAAGTAACTTCAATGCACTGCATCCCACTTCAACCTACTTCCTACTATTTTAACTAACTTCTACCCATTATTTAAAAAGATTCAGCCTGCATCAATCAATTTCAATCAATTTCAACCTACTTCAATCCACTTCATGAACTTCAATAAAAAAAATACCAACTTAACTCATATTTTCTAACGAAAAGAACAGACCCTTAGTACATGGAAAATAATCATCTATAATTTGTGTGAAAAACTTCCAATATTTTGTTATTAATGCGCATGGGAAAAAAATCTGTTCAAAATACATGTACAATACTTCTGCACTTTCTATCACGAATTAGTAACCTATATTTTCAAAACAAATTACACATTCCTTCATTATGCCCCCAAAACATCTGAAATTTCTTTCACGAATTACAGTGAATGAAAAATAAATATGTTACACTTACAGCAACAATCATCCACACTTTAGTGACCTATAACAAATATTTCGTGATGAATACCAAAAAAAAAAATTAAGCATCTCTTCCATATACAGGATCAAATCCAAAATATGTATTAGCTACAAATAATTAACATTTGCTTAACACTGTATAAAAAAAATTATTATTTCTTCAAGATATATAACAATAATTATGTCATCTACAGTTTCTGACACGACTAACAAATATTTTCATAATATCCAAAAAATAAATAAAATTTTTCATAATTTTTATCAGACTATTCATACACACAATTACATAAATTATAAAAATTTTCAAAATATGAAAAATAGTAGTTATATGTAGAAATGGGAAGGAGTGGATGAGAGTGGTGAGAGTGGGAAGGAGTGGTATTTTTTTAAAGTGTGGAAAGATGTTTGAAGATGTAGAAAAAAGTGGGTGAGAGTGGGAAGAAGTGGGATATGTCCATTAAACCACGAAAAGAACAGGGCCTAAATCTTCCACCTAAGAGAAGGGAGAGAAAATGGAGTATCTCAAAAGTTCAAAGTCTAACAATGGATGGTGGCCTCCATTATTGGAGCAAGAGGATGGAACTAGTAGCTTAACTTCCACTTATTCTTATTAATCTAGCCTAGCAAATTCTAATATAACTCATAAGTAATCAAATGTTCAACTTTTCACAAGTGGGTTTCAACGCCTAACTTGAATTAATAAGGGGATGGTTGAAAATGAAGATTTGAGATAAGAGAGAGCAAGATTGAAAGTACAGATAGGAAAGAAAATAAGATTTGAAAGAAAAAAAATTAACCTTAAACAAGAAGATGTGAATGCTAAAAGAGAAGAGTGAAGGAGAGAGATTCGACAAACTAACTATTCAATTGAAGAGCTTGAAGAGCAAATGCAACTAAAAGAGATTCAAATAATTGCAGTTGACACTTGAATAACTTGAAATGTGGTGATATCAGTAAAATTGAGCACTAATATACTCCCAAGCACTACCTTGCCTTAAACTAAGCTAACCTTGCTTTAAAACCTAGATAATTACACAAATTAGGGAACGATATTTACATAGACTCCCAATCAGCAAACTTGATACGGTCATCCATGTGGCATGTGTAGACTGTGCCAGGTTTCTAGACTTCAGCATGGGAACATAGTAGGGCAGGAATTTGAAAAGGTCGTGCCAAATTTATGCCTTGTTTTTTCTTCTTTATTTCTCCGACAGTTTTTGTACTCAATGACCCAACTTTGGTTCATGGTTATCCCCAGTTAACGTGCCCAACTTTCAACACATTTGCATCCATTATCTGTCATTTGGGCAATTGTCTTTATTACATACAAGCCAACAAAATACTAATAAATAACCAAATCTCCAATTATTATGAGCAAAATCTATGTAGAAT
>NCQV01059503.1:4554-20529 GCA_002740545.1 Lophocereus schottii
TCTTTTCTCAATCCCTTCATTTTTCCTTCATCACTTATGGATCAACCTATGCAAGTGTCGGTACCATACCCTCCGTGAAGAACATGGACATTGTCTTTTGAAGAATTAGGCCATATATCCAGCTCAATCACTCTCACACCCTTCTCCAATGCATGAATGATGGGGATCTCACTGCAATCACTGGTGAGTTGATTCCCAGTTAAATAGGAATTATGTCCAGTATATATGAAATAATGAGATAGCGGGGCAGTCATATCCTGGTGAACCTGCAAGGACAAGAACAACGAAATCAATGGGCAGGATTGAAAGGGATATCAACAGCCTATTCACACTTCACAGTCCGAAGTGAAGCTGCAGCAATGTATAGCTACAGTTTCCTAAGCAGTTCACTATGAACTAATTCCAGTAATGGTAACACAATAGAGCCCAAAGACAGCAAAGGATATGAATAAAAAGAGAAGGTGGGGTGGTCACCCATCCACAGAGAATGTTTGTCCTAGCATACTGAGCATTTTCACAATTTCCCCAAACAATTTCAGAGACTAAGAATCATCAAGCACAAAGAGGAAAGCGCTTAGTGCTAAAAGCTAAACAAAGTGGAAGATGGATCACAAACTATGGAGCTCCATAAGAATCATGATAAATGCCAAATAAACTGAAGAAATTGAGATTGCAGTGTTGAACAGGGACACAAAAAGAAGAAATTCCCCAGGAAAAATAAGTGACTGTAGCTCTTGGAAATTGGCAGCTTATCGAGTTCTAAGCATGCAACTTTGCAAGAAGGCCATTTTGCAAGGAATCAATAGGGAAGCACAATGTCATTCTGAAACTTGTATGCTACAATATGTAACCAATGTTCTTTTTCTTGTCAGCCAAAGTTTGGACTCAGGTCCGGATGCACAAAGATACTCCAACTACCCAAGTACCTACATGTACCAATATGCAATATCCTGCTAGGCTCCAACTGAAAAGATTCCACGAAATTAATTGCACAGGTGGAGAATTTAATATGGTATCAAACGAAAGAGTGGCGCAATCAGCAAACAATTTGCACGGCAACGTACATCTACAAAAGTACATAGAATAGGCAGAAGGCATCTTGACGAACTTCAGAATAAGCTTTACTATGAAGATTGCATAATGTAATGTAATTGTGGAGAGTCAACAAATAAGCTGTAAAAAAAAGGGGGATGGACTGAAGAACACAGCAAAGAAAATGGTCTGCTTTATCTTCACCAAATTCTAGACCATGCCCCACCATTGTTTTCAGGGTATAATCTTCTATGTAATCTTACCGCATGTGTTGGGTTTAGTGGCCCAAATTCTATCCTCCACGTAGCCCCGGTTGGCTTGGCCATGATCCGTAGCCAAACGCGCTTCAGCCGCTGCTTCTAGAGACCACCATGGACCATTTGTGGTCTTGACCACTGTCCATGGTGATGTGCAGAGCCAATGCTGCAAGCATTTCCTCGATCTTGACCTACTGATCGCTTTATAAGGAGCCTAGCCTTGGGCTCCAAAAATACATCAAGGACATCAAAAACAACATCAAGAACAAAAGCATCATTGAGCATCTAGAAGGTTATTCTTCCCTTTGATTAGCTATTAGTTCTACTATTCTTGTTTTGTGAGATAGCGTTCTGAGCAAATTTGTAATCACTTGTTGATCTCTTATTGGGGCACATCGCTCTGAGATCAATTCCGCACTATTCCATCACCATAGTGGATTCTTTGCTCATCGCAGCCCGTGGTTTTTCCCGTTTAGTATTTTCCATGTAAATCTTGGTATTTCTTCTCCTTATCTTGTTATTATCGTGTTTTGTGATTCATTGTTGCTCACAATCAAATCCTCACAGATCCTAACAAGTGGTATCAGAGCACAAGTTATACGATGGCAACAGTCATGAAATTTGATATTCCAAAGTTCGATGGCAAGATAAGTTTTAATATATGGAAAGTCCAGATGATGGCCGTTCTAACTCAGTACGGTTTGAAGAAAGCTCTTGATGACAAAGCCAAGAAGTCTGCTTCCATGACTGATGAGCAATGAGAGGAGCTGGATGAGAAGGCTCTTTCGGCTATTCAACTTTGCTTAGCTCATGTCCTTCTAGAAGTGCTTGAGAAGGCCACTACGGGTGATCTTTGGCTTGGTTTAGAGACTTTATACATGACCAAGAGTCTTGCGAATAAGATCCATCTCAAAGAACGTTTGTATACTTTTTCTATGGCCGAAGGTACTCCCATCCAACATTATTTTGATGATTTTAACTCTGTTATCATTAATTTGGAGAGTTTAGACGTGAAACTTAAAGATGAGGATAAAGGTATATTATTGGTTGTTTCATTGCCCGCCTCTTATAAGCATTTTAAAGAAATTTTGTTATATAACAACAATAACACTTTGTCATTTGAGGATGTCAAGGCCAATTTGTTGTCCAAAGAAAAATTTGACCTTGAAGCTCGTACTGAACAAGGTGAAGGCTAATCAGTGAGGAGTGAATCCTTTGATAAAGGGGACATCTCTAAATCAAAGTTTGAGAGATGTAAGTCCAACAAATTCTGTAGTTATCGTAGAAAGTCAGGGCATGTAATTTCTGAGTGTTTTTAGTTGAAAAATAAGTGAGAGAAAGAAGAAGATAATTCACATTCACACCCTCATGAACCTGTTAAAGTCACCTTAGTCGAATCCGAATCTGATGGTGATATTTTGTTTGCTACCTCTACTAAAAAGGGGAGCGTTCCTGATTGGATTCTTGATTCTAGGTATATCTATCATATGTGTCCTCATAAGGACTGGTTTTCAATATATGTCCAGTTAACTCAAGCGTTGTTCACATAAGCAACAATGTCCAATGTAATGTTACTGAATCGGTACAATTAAAATCAAAACACATGATGGTGCTATTAGGGCTTTATCAAATGTTCTTCATATTCCTGATTTGAAGCATAACCTTATTTCTTTAGGCAACCTTGAATCCAAGGGGTATGAATATTCAGTTGAAGGTGGATTTCTGAAGGTTTCTAAAGGCACTCGGATTTTATTAAAGGGTTTGCGGCAAGGAAGCTTTTATGTCCCGCAAAGATCTACTATGACAGGTTCTACTAGTGCCTCGCATTCCTCTCCTAATGACATCTTTACTTATCTATGTCATATTTGGTTAGATTATATGATGGAGAAAAGTCTATACAAGTCACTTCCTAGTGCTAAGTTCAAGCATCCCCTTGAACTGAACTAGCATTCGGCTTGCTTGATTGCCTTTCGAGGCTTCGCCGTACGGCGCTCTACCCTTCGGGATTCTTTAGCGGTGTTCTTTGCTCATGTTGATGAATTTGATCCAAGGTGGAGATTGTTGGGTTCAGTGACCCAAATTCTGTCCTCCACGGAACCCCAGATGGCTTGGCCATGATCCATAGCAAATACGCTTTAGCCGCTGCTTCTAGAGGCCACCACGGACCGTCTGTGGTCTTGACCACAGTCCGTGGTGATGTGTGGCGCCAACACTTCTAGGGTTTCCCCGATCTAGACCTACTGATCGCTTTATAAAGGGCCTAGCCTTGGGCTCCAAAAAAACACATCAAGAACATCAAAAACAACGTCAAGAATACTAGCACCATTGAGCATCAAAAACAACCTCCTGATGTATAGTTCTTCTACTTCAAATATGTGATGAAAGATGGAAGCATGCATCAGAAATCAACCTTTCTTGTTTTTTGCAACACAAGCCATCACCCGCAAAACCGGAGCAACATATATAAAGCACTATGCAAATAAACCCTCCTACAGTTATTCCGGCACAAATTAATATCTCCTTCGAATGGACATGATATCTCACATGAATGACAGGAATCCCATTTCAGTAACTCACGTTGCTGTCACTCTCTGGGTAAACTTTCCTAGTATAAGTTCATATTTCATATTACCATTCTCCTCATTTCCTCCCATAATACACAAAGATCAGAAACTCCCATCCCCAGAAATACCTGAAGCAAACCCCAAACACCTGATTACTCTCACATGATTTACCAAATGGGTATGTTTCATTCTGCATTTTCCCATAACAGCAGACAATGAAGAGGTTTTTTTTTGGGGGGGAAGGGGGGGCGCTGAAGGCAGGACGAACAGGAGATGTACCACACTGCAGAAGTAACTAATGTTGGATGATCTTGTTATTTCTAAGCCAAACTTAACAAGGTCTCACAGCAAAACTAGTCAATTGTGGAAAATCCAAAAACTTGGATTAGACCAACAAAAGTTAAAGCACCAAAAAGACAACAAAAGGCACAAAAACTCACCGATATGAGCCAAACAACCAGGGAAAACACATCCACTCAACAGAAGCAAAAAAAGCATGAAAGAAAATTACCCCAAGTTTAGGGCTAAGAGGAGGATTAAGATCCCCAAAGAGGTACTTGAAGAACCCTTCAAGATTAATTCCAGACTTATGGAAGACAACCAGATGTCTGATACTATCAATCATGGCCTGAGCATCTTCAACAGTGGCCTTCTCTTCTTTTTGCTCTTGAACCAAGAACCTTTGAAGATGAACAGCACTCATCATACCATTTTCAGAGTATTTTCTAAACAGGGTCTTGATCTCTTGAGGAGCTTCTGCAACTGCCATCTTGAACCTCCTCCTACAACAGAAGCACACTTTGTATGTTTGCTTCGACATCTCTAATGGCAGAAAGTTGTGAGAATTTTTCTGGGTTTAATCAGATAACCAACTACACAAATCCAGAAGCACTCCTGCTTTTCTAATCACTAAATTCTGTACTCGATGGCTAACCAAAATTTTTTTAAAAAAAAAAATCTGCTCTCAGTGACTGAATTTTTCTGGGTTTGTTGTCTGGTGAAGGAAGGAATAAAATTTCCAGAATTCCCAGCAAAAGCAGGACTGAGAAACCAATATTCAACGGAGAACTGGATGAGTCGCAGTTGACATAAGAAGTTGGAGAAGTTGGCAAGGCTGGGGGAACATGCCTACTGTGTAGAACCTGATTTGACCCTTCAATTTCAGTATTTTTGGCTCGGGCTGTTCCTCATTTAATGTGGGTTGTTCTTAGGATGGAGTCATGGAGATGCCGAGTAGAATACGCTGGAGAGTTACTGGCCTAAACAATCATAATTGACCACCCACAGTTGACCCCCCACTCTCGGCTTTCGCTTTAGGACAGACATGAGGACATAGTAATTGTCTGATGTATGTAACTTGTAACCAAACAATCCTCATGCAGCGAATGTAACTCTCTCACTATTTCAAAATTATAGGCATCATAAATAGCGGTTGACTTGAAAGTTTTGTATAAAGGTGTCTGCTTTTGAGTTTGGAAATTTTTATAACGGCAACATTTTTGCCTCTTGTACTAATGTTATCTATGAACACTATTATAAGAAGTGTGGATTTGTCCTTGATTATAATTTATAAGTGTTACTTATAATAAATGGTCATATTTTTGTAAATTATTATTAGATTTATAGGTATAATTAATTAGATTTCATACTAATTGATTTTGTATCTTTCTTTTCATCTATAAAAACAAAAAAGAGATCAAGTACATGAATTAGCGCAAAGTGTACTAGAAAAACATTTACTTTATTTACTACCGCACTAAAACTATTTCATTTTAACAAAAAAATATACTTTCTATTTTCTTTTTGTGGATTCTTAATATCGATTTCTCTACACATAGGAATAGATTATATACATTTAAATGTCCTTAAGAGCAAAGCCTTATAAACATTGGAACCCTGTCGTTACTGTACCCTTTTTTGGGGTCTTTGAGTATCTGTTTACCCAAAGTCGAACTACTGTTGGCCCATAAGGGTGAAACTCTCTCATCATAAATTTTTTTCATTCATAAGAATCAAACTTGAGACCTTATTTAAGGAGAATAAGTATCAAAACACTTAAATCAATATTGTTAATAATGTACCATTATAAAAATAATTTTTTAAATATCACATACATTTATCCATTTTTTAAAAAATATAAAAATTTCCCTTGACATCTTCAAAGAAATCCAAGTTAATTTTGGAACGGCAGTCATTTTCTTGATGGAACTCATCTGCATCTATTCACTTCACCTATGGGGTTCAAACTTCAAAGAAATCCATTGACTCACGACATGCAAAACTTCAAAAAGAGCATGACCTCATGGTAGCCATTTCCCTGCCTGGTGCAACCCAAAAAGTAGGTTCCAGACTTTCAGGTTTTTCCTTTGTTTACCTTTTTGTTATTTGTT
Organism: Lophocereus schottii; assembly: GCA_002740545.1. Lineage (NCBI taxonomy): Eukaryota > Viridiplantae > Streptophyta > Magnoliopsida > Caryophyllales > Cactaceae > Lophocereus > Lophocereus schottii. The sequence goes on from NCQV01059503.1 coordinate 10,798, forward strand.
TTCTTACTTTGCAACGATGGCAAGGCAACTCAACTGATCAAATTTTTCTGGCGTAAGGGGACGATATTTAATTGGGCAGTGACGGTTCTAACAAATCTAAATCAGATTCAGCATCCTTCTCAACTCTTCTTCTAAATTCTTGACAATGAAATGTTCCCACTCTCCATAGGTGACCAGTGATGAACCCAAATTCTATTAACTCCTTACCCACCCATAAAAAAGGAAAAAGAATACTAATCTGTTTCGATGAAAGCTTATTGGTCTACAAATGGTGTATGATGTAGACGTTCTTTAAAAGCCCAACAAATTACAGGTCTTCTGGGCCATAGAGTTCAATGCATTCCTAGAAGTGGTCCAACATGTCCAATGATTTTTGTATTTCCTTCCTTGAGGCCGTAGATCTCCTGTGACATGATTTGTTCACACTTCATTAGAGGCATGTGATGTCAGACTATAAGGCTTTGTTTGAACTCTAGAAAATTTGATAGAAAAAAATTTTAAAAAGTTACTTTTTTCTTGTGTTTGGTTTAGATAAAATCACAAAGAAAAAAATATGAAGGAAAGTTAAGTGAAAAAATTGTTAAAAATAAGTGATAAAATTTTCCTCATAAAATTGTGAGAAAAGTTTGAAGAAAATTTCCAACCTCTTCTAACCTCACATTACTTAGATATGATTCAAGTAGTTCATCAACATTCAAATTTCTCATCTAAATTCTTGTATTTTTTCTTCAATCCAAACAAGAAAAAAACTCATTTTCTCCCCACTTTTTTTTCCTTCACATTTTTTTCCGTCAACTTTTCTTTCCACCAAATTTTCTAATGACCAAATGAAGCCTAATTAAAATGTTGTATTCGAAGTTGGATTCATTTTGGGAATTTATAAAAGCGTAATTGGGTTTAAATCATGTTCAAATAGTAAAAATAAATAAATAAATAATCTTGTGTTCAAATTAAAGATAATAAATTTAAATAAGCAGATCATACAAGATATTTTGATCCCATAAAAATTCCAAAATGAAGTAATAATATTAAGAAGTCTTATAGTGCAAAACTTAAGTGATTGAAGAAATTTTTATATAATAAATAGTAGAATAATATGGCCTACAAAGTCTTCCCTCATTTATCCCAAGCATGTCATGCAATCCCGCTTAATTTGATTAACCGTTCAAATTTCAAAAGATGAGCTCTGAGTGGATAATGTTAAATTATCAATAAGTTATACTAAAAGATATAAAAGATTTTGATTTAAAAAAAAAAAAAAAGAAGATAGGAAAGATAGGTTGAGGAAATCTTAAAGAATTCAATTATGCACGAGTAACTACTTTCTTCACTTCTTTATCTGTCTTCCTCTCCCACTATTAACTGCTTCCTATATTTACACTGCTCTCTCTCTCCAACGCTTATCCCTTAACCTCAACCTTTCTTTTCAGTGCTCTATCTCCATCTCTCACATATCCCTTATAAGTCCTTCTTACTTTGAATTTTTGACTATAGGTTTTTGTAGTGTACAAACCTACAAGACGTCTCTCTCTCCCTCCCTCCCTCCTTCCCTATAACTCAATGGCTCTTCACGTCATAAAAATTTTTTGTTTTCTCTTGATTTTATTATTTGAGCAATGCTTGTGTTGTTGCTATTGGTTGACATACTAATGCGCAGATGTGGAAGGGTTGGGACGGAAGGAATGCAATGGGCTATTCATTGATCATGAAAATGAATGAGCTTAGGAGGTCTTTTGTGGTTGGGTATGGAAGTTGGTTTATTTTCCACAAATACATTTGTACAATTTTCATCTTCTAGATACAATACATACATACATACATACATACACACACACACACACACACACACACACACACACACACACACACACACACATATATATATATATCATATACTAATTAACTTTTACAATTCACATCATAACTTGGCCTCTTTCAACGCAACCATATAATTTTGTTAATTCTCTTATTTTACTTTTAAATCTTTTTTTTTGGCACTAGACTAAACATATTAATGTGGGGGTGTTGGGTAAATTATATAAGTTCTCAACATTATATCTTCATGGCACATAAAACCTCAAGTACGATGGAGATCATTGAATTTAAAAGATCGAGAACTTAGTTTATTTGGGTCATCCACTATTTTAGACAAATTAAAGAGCTTTTCAATTTGATGTGATGATATGTTCGCATCTAATTAGTTTTTCACATGTCTTATATAAAGATATCTCTACTGTGTACATATATATATATACATACATACATACATACATACATACATACATACATACATACATACATACATACATAATACATACATATATCTATATACACACACACACACACACACATAAAATAATATAATTTAAATGTAAAATTTAAACACTTTTTTTACATGAGAATAACTCCCGCTTAAATACCACCCCTAGAATTCATTCCCTTCTGATCTCCACCATTTCAAAATACAAATTACAATAATGCATAACATATGAAGTTCAATTTGGCAACAAAACTAATTGTTACTAACCAATTACAATATATTTCCCGAAAGAAAACAATTGCATTGGAGGTTAATGAAGAAAGTTTGGAAATAATCTCAAATTTTTCTTCCATTGCCAAAATTATGTACCATTATACATATAGAAACTAACAATAAGCATCCACAAAAATCTCACAATAATATATTATATGCTAATGCTAATTAAATAATGAACCCATATATTGCCACTCAAATGATTCTGTTCTATTCAAACAGGCTAGCCAGCCTGAACCCTTCTATCAATCTTGCAAGTCCCAAAAGTAATTTACTCATCCTATAATGCATTTTTCCCCAATTTTTCCTCCCTTCTTTCCTTGATAATATAATTGCTTACTAACACAATTGTAATGCTAGGTTGTTGGTCCTTTAACACTTTTACATTTTTGCAAGGACATTTATTATTATTGGGCATCTACCTATACTTTTTTGCAAAGGATACAAGACATGGTCAATTTTCATATAAAAATCATGAGTAAGTTGTAATTAAATTATTATATCGCCAACTCATGAGATATATATCATTTTCCTTCATTAGATCAATTTCAACATAAAATACTAGGGACTCACTTTTGAAATAATAAATTTAACGATGGATGAAATTTGATAACACATAAACAACTTGCCATATATGTCAGATTCGAATTATAATTGATAAAAAAAATCCGTGAACTTTAAGGATTATAAAATGATAATAAGCAACTTTGAGCTTTCAATGTTAAGTACCATAATTAACTATACCCAAATCATGCACACTTCATCTGATCATGCATTCACATGATTAGATGAAAACTAAAGTCATATGATGACACTTAGATTTTTTATTTTTTTATAGTTTATTTTTTTGGTTTGGAAGAAAGGTGAGATTAATACTTCGTGAGGTGCTTTCAATATATTATCGATAATAACTTCTTCACATTTTTCTTTTAAAGTACACATGTTTGTTTGTGGTCTTTTATCACCATCATTTGATGAGTGTGCGTGCATGAATTAAAATTTTGTCATTAAAATGAATCAATCTCTAATTATATGCTTGATTTTCGTTAATATATCCCCAAACCATGAAACCTATATCATTTGATGAGTGTGCATGCGTGCATGATATATCAATTTGTAATTATACTTAAACTTCTAATTCTGAAATAATAAATTTAACGATGGATGAATTTTGACAACACATAAATAACTTATTATTATGTCAAATTTGACCTATGATTAATAGAGAAATTCCATAAACTTTAAGGACTATAAAAGGACAATAAGCAACTTTGAGCTTTGAATGTTAAGTATGATAACTATGCCTAAATCATGCACACTTCATCTGGTGATCAGATGAAAACTAAAGTCATATGATGACATTTAGATTTTTTATTTTTTATATTTTATTTTTTTGATTTGGACGAAAGGTGATATTAGTACTATGTAAGGTGGTTTCAGTGTATTATCGATAATAACTTCTCTATATTTTCATTTAAAGCAAACATGTTTGTTTATGGCCTTTTATCAACATTATTTAAGGAGTGTGAGTGAATGGATTAAATTTTGTTATTAAAATGAATCAAAATCTAATTATACGCTTGATTTTTATTGATATGTTATATCTAATATATTTTTAACGCATATTACCGCAAAATATATAGTTGTGCTAATTACATAAAAGATATTCAAATGAACATATATGATTTTAATTTCTTTTATGAATGCTTAATCAAGAAAAAATACTTACAAATTAAGGTTGTGTTCTTATGATGAGTTGATGACTATTATATTATACGAAGAAAATTAAAAATATAAATTTAATCATAACTAAATAATTAAACCTAATTAAAATATCATTTTTCAAACAAATAAATCCACCACATTTAATCCATCAAATCTTGCTCCGTCATGCCATCCCACCCCCTCCATCATTTATTCAATTTTCAAAAAATATAACTTCTATTTCATTATTTCCTTAGTTAAAGTCATCCAAAATTGGTCAAATTGTTCTAAGGAGTGGAAAAAAGCACAATATCTTAATCTTTAAAAATAAAACCATTCCAAAATTTTATTTTTGACATCATACCAACTTATTGTAATTTGTATTTTAAAAAATCATTTCAAGATATTGTTTCCCAATCAAAGAAAGGCCGCAATCAAGCAACGGTGGTACAACAATGTTATGAAAATCACATAATTTATATGACTAAGTTATTTTTTAACAAATCAATAGATACACATAATTACTACATTATCTATTGTGTTTATATACCTATCCGCCCTTCTGATTATAATATCTTCTCCTTCGTTTTTTAATGTTTTTGTTCATGATTGATAATATGCCTAGGTTATTTCTGTTCATTTTGTTAATATTGTGTTTTGTTACTTCTGTATAGGAAATTAACATCCTTATATAAAGTAGGATATTTTCAATCCAGCATGAATCATATTCATACCATATTATTATTAGAATAAATAGTAATGAAAGGAGAATCTTTAATATGCATTTTTCAATTTTTTCTATTTAATTAGCTGTTCTTTTATAAAAATCCTTTTAAGGGTAAAATTTGTTGTGAATTTGTTCAATTCACGTAGAACAATTTAGTTGTTTTGTTGATATTTTTCTTTTGTGGTTGATTCAGGAGGTATAGTCGCTATGGGGTACTCTCAGTTAAGAGCAAGTTCAACTTCAAATTTTTGGGTTACATCTTTTACGACCTTATTTTTTAACTTAATTGTCATCATCCCCTTTTTATATAACCCCAAAACTATAGAAACAAGGGGTATGATATCATTTTAAGAATCCAAAAAGATATAGGCCATGTTCGGCAACAACGTTTTGGGTAATGTTTAGCATTTTGATCTGCTCAATACACTAATTAGTTAATTTTAAGTGTTCGATAAACTAATATTTTGACTAGCATTTCAAGTAGCGCTTAGCATTTTAAGTAGCGTTTTGAAAAACTAATGGTATTTACGTTTGACATTTAAAAGTAGCGTTTTATATTTTTTTACCAAAAAATATCCTTTAAAAATTTTATCTTTGGAAATTATCTATATCCTTTTGTGTCAATTTCCATTAAGTAGCTAGCATAACAGCTAAATTTACAGAACACATTAGTTTCAACCGCTCATCTAAATAACTATCCGCTAACAGTTAAATTAGAAGCGCTATTCGCTATCTAAACAGTTACCCGCTACCTGAACCGCTATCGCTTATTTAAACAGCTAATTTTGTCGTATAGAGCCGTAAGATATGAGATTCGAGGATTTGAGGTACCTGTAAAAGAGCACAAAAGCGATGTAATTTCTACACACAACAATCAGAGGAGAAATATAAAGTGAAGGTAAAGGGGATATGGAAAAAAAAATTTTCAAGTGCTTTTTCCCCTTTTGGGAGGGGGGACTGCACTTTTGCTATGTCATATTATAATTTTTTGTACTTTTGGCATTGTTTATATTATAAGATTTTTTAAACACAATTTTCAATTCAATGATCCAAAAAAAAGTTATCGTATAACTTTCATGTGATTCATTTATGCGATGTAATTTCTAAAATTCCTAAATGAAAAAATTTATTGGTTAATAATGATTATATTCATGATAACTGACTTATTTTCTAGATTATAATTTTAAAATTTTAAAACTAAATGATAAGTTGATAATTTCTCTCTGTTGTCAAAAAACCAAAAATTTTATGAATTTATAATGAAAACAAAAAATTAAAAGTCAGAAAGCATTATCTATAGAATTTTGTTTTGGTCCAAATCCATATTTAATTTTTGTGAAGAAGAATCTAAATTTAATTAATTATCTACATAGATTTAAATTTTTAATTCTTTAATTTTTAATATAAGTTTAGTTGTATTTTCATTTTGTCTAATTGTTATTATGTATGTTTGCATTTTTAAATTACTTTCCTTTTATGTTGAGATTAATTATGAATAAATATATAATTTAAAGACCCGTACAAGAGTATGGGCACAAACTAATATTGTTAAATCATAAAGTGACAATTAGATGGTACGTTATTTTTTAGTGTATTAGCGTATGTCGTATAGTGTATGATACCAATTGACAAGGAATTAAAAAGTTTATGATGTTCTCAGATGTAGCACACCTTGCTTTGCAAGCCAATTGACCAAAAGTTTGACACAACTTTACGTTATGCATGTTATCGCAGGATGATTGAATAAGGTTTTTGGTGATAAGTTTCCAAAATTCTTTTACGAGCTGAGCAAACTAACACTTGTAAATATACAATTTTAAAATAGGTTGAAATAAGATGGGAACACGTGACTTTATAAATTGTGATAACTCTAAGTTTAGTATTTTTAAAACAAAAAAATAGCCAACTAAAAGTGCACGTAAATTGATGAGGAATAGGATGCACAGCAGATTCAATTTAGCCAACGGGGTTGTTAGATTTCCACATTTTTTTTTGAAGTATAGATTTCCACAACTTGACAACGAAAACACAGCTGTCATGAGTTTTAGATCATGCACAGTAAAATCAACACTTTGGGTGGTGGATAATTATTTCATTCGTGAATATTTGTTAGGTCACAGCTGTCCATAGTTGTTTAAAAGAAAATATGTTGCACTCTTCTTATTTTGCACTGTTAGTCTTAGCTTGTGTGGGCTTTGTTTTTGCTTTATGACAATTAATTATCAAAAAAGAAAAGAAAATATGTTTGATTAAATTAGCAATCGAATTAGTTGATGAACATAAAGTGATGAAAACATAAGTCTTATTATTATTATTATTATTATTATTATTATTATTATTATTATTATTATTATTATTGAGCAATTACAATCCTGAAGGGAGGTCCCTCGTTGATAGGGAACGAGTCCTTGATCCTAAAAGCCATTGGTTCCATCTTTAGATTTATCAAGGTATATGCCATCTCCTAATTAATTTGGTTAAATTTTCCAAATCTTGATTTACATTTTTGGTTTGCTGAAGCTATGAGCAAATTTGCCAGTGTTGGGGGAGTTTTCTGTTTGCTAATCGTTGTACCATTTTCAACGGATTACATATGCTAGCATCTTAACTGAAGTTGAAGTGTCTTCTCACCTTCATGAATTTGTCTAAGTCAGAGATCCTTTTGGCAACTTGATTGACCAGAAGATTCGCAATGATTGGATGACTTTCTTTTGCACTAAGGTAGTGTTTAGTTGGAAGAAAAATGGTTTTCTCAGAAAATCATTTTCCATGGAAAATATTTTCTCAGGAAAAATTAATTTTCATGTTACATTTCCCCATCATTTGTAAAAAGATAAATCATTTTGCGTGGAAAAAAAAAATGTCAAATGAATAGTTTAAATGGCAAAAAAATATCGACTGAATGATCGTAACAGAGAAAAAGTTGACCAAATTAATGAACGTTAAGCTTAAAATTCATATTTGAGCTTGTTTTTAATATTTTCTATTGGATAATCAAATTTCGATCTAAACCATTCAAATTGTTTTAGTGACCAAAAACGTCAATTGATTAAGTGGCAAAAAACGTTGACTTGTTGAGGCAGAGAAAAATATTGATCAAATGAAGAAATATGATGCTCAAATCTGGATGTGAGCTTATTTTAATCGTTCCTATCTGATAATCAATTTTGATTTAAACTGTTGAAATTATTTTAGGGGTGAAAAGTATTGAATGAATTGTTATTTAAGGGACGAAACATATCAATAGAACTATAGTGGTGCAGAATAATGTTGACCAAATGAAGAATTATCAAGCTCAAAATTTGGATTTGAGTCTATTTTGATCTTTCATATCCGATGGTCAAGTTTTGATTCAAATATTTGAAATTGTTTTAGTTGTGAAAAATATTGACTGAATTGTTGAAGTATCAAAAAATATCAATTGAATTGTCATGGTGGAAAAAATACTGACCGAATGATGAAATATTGAGCTCGAAATCTGCATTTGAACATATTTTAATGTTTTTTATCTAATGATCAAGTTTTGATCCAAACTATTGAAATTTTTTTAGTAGGGAGTCAACTAAATTATTTAAGTGGCAAAGATATCGATTAAATTGTTTAGCGGAGATAAATGTTGACCAACTAAAAGAAATTTGAGTTCAAAATCTAGATTTCAGTTTATTTTTAATCTTTCCCATCAGGCATTCAAGTTTCGATCTAAATCGTTGAATTTGAATTTTATACCTAAATTCCCACTAACCATATCATTAAAGAATTGAAGAAAGAAAATCAACTTCCTATCTTCTCAAAAATGAAGTCATTTTCTTCCATTCAGGGAAAATCATTTCCATGGAAAATAATTTTCCATCATTTATATATTGGGCCAAACAGCGAAAAATTAGAAAACTATTTTTTGGAAAAATCATTCTTGCGCCAACCAAACACTACCTAAATATAAGAAATTCAGTCATAAAACTAAGAACTGTGGTGTGTCAAAGGCTCGTAGTGTTCGGGTGCCCAAACCACCAACTGAATTTGAGCAAGCTGTTCCCGAGGGGCAACCTATGGTTGATTTTGAGGAAGAACCTGAGGCTATCCAGAATGTATGAGCTAATAACGGTAGAACATTATGTACTGAGGAGGAATTTTTGGAGAGCGTTGATACTTGCTCAAGTTGTGATTAGTACTAGGATTAAATCTCATGGACAGAAAAGAAATATTAGGAACACTATTCAGTTCTCAAAGGTATAGACTAAAGGCTGATCTCTTGCAAGTGGATCTTCATTGGTAGTATCTAATAGATACATCTCTTTGCATGAGGACAAGCAAGGAACACCTACAGAGGATAGTGTTATGAATAAGTATGACAAAGCTAATGGCATGGGGAGGCCTTGGGCATAAAGGCCATAGTATCACAATTCTCTATTGGAATGTTCGAGGTCTTAATAACCCCTTTAGGCAGGATGGTATCAAGAAAGAAGTGAATAAATCTAAGCTGGCAATGTTTGTTTTGGTTGAGACAAGGGTAAAGTTTGGTAATGCTCAAAGTATTGCAAATAAGCTTTTCTCTCATTATGTTTTTGTGAATAATTACTCCTATAATCATAATAGGCATATTAAGTGTTTTGGAATCCTTGTTTAAATGTCTCTATGTGGGCTATGAATAGTCAATTGATCCATTATGAGACTAGAGGCAATTCTGATCATTTCTGTGGTTATGTTTCCTTTATTTATGGCCACAATGCAACATCACTTAAGGAAGATATTTGGCCTCAGTTAGATGGTA
>NCQV01059509.1:26667-55006 GCA_002740545.1 Lophocereus schottii
TCATTTGGGTAAATAGAAATTAATATAAAAATACAAAGATTCATTTTTTTTGGAAGTCTAATGACCAATAAAATGGTAAAAAGAGCATGGTAAAAATCATATAACCAATAAATACTATTATGATTTTATGACCTATTTAATTTTGTTGAAAAAGTTGAAAAAATTTGATTTAGTATATTACTAATTTTCAAGTCTCATTAATCGTCATATATATAAAATATAGAATTGAATAAGTTAATATGGTGATGACATTTGTCATGTTATCATTGGTCGCTTAATTTTTAAATAAAAAATATAATTTTATGACATCTAATAAATGATCTTAGCCATATTATTAAATTCAACATTTATTCATCAATGTAATATACTAAATCATACAATTATCATTGGTTCTCATTTACGTAATAAAGTTAATTGACAATTCGAGGGTTACTAATTAGTGTAGTGTTGAATTGGAATGTAAAAATCGAATCATATGAAAAGTAATTTTATTCTGAATTAAAAAATGGAACAAATATCTCTATTGTTCTTTAATAAAATTTTAATTGATTTTTATTTCTAATTAAGTGATGGAGCCAAATTTTTTTCCTCCTATTTTTGTTTGGTAAGTTATCATATGCCAATTTTTTATTTACCTTTTGTCAGTTTTTGTTTTTTAAGATGATTAAATGGCTTACATTAACTCATGGCTGTGCGAAACACAGGATCTATCCTAGTTTGTTATAAGATTAGATTGAGTTTGAAACTTTGTGTCTTAATTACCTTTCGATCGATCCCTGATATAATGCATGTGATAGAATGAGAATTCTATTTGTTGGGGGCATTTTAGTAAAATACAACATAGTGAAGGCTTTTAGTTGGAGCCTTAATCACTGAATCTAGCCATTGAACTTTTTTTTTAGTTTTATTGTTTACATCATTAGTATATTAAAACAATTGTAGAGAGGGAAAACAAAAAACGTTGAACCATGTATCTGCTAATACAACCTACCTATGACCTTTTGAATTTTTTTCAAGGTCGATGGTAATGATTATAATAAATTGTTTGCGTATTGGAGTAGTTTAAGAGTAACAAAACCTTGAAGATTTTGCAATGCGGTCACGCATGGGTTTATCTTAGATATTCTATATACAGGTCCACATACATGCACATACATTTGTGTACATAAACGGGCTTAACAATTCAATTGACTTAACCTCTTTTATAATAGAAATTAGTTAAACAATATAGAAATAACATTATTTATGTATTCTCCAGTAATTACATAGATGCATCGTGGAACCTAAATTTGACTCAAGGCCATTATAATTAACTACCAATGAGCATCTATGTGATGCATGAGATTCATATATGTAATTATTTTTGTTTTAAATTATAAGTGTTTTATTCTTTATTTTTTTGAGCAGAACTGGAAACTTTTCCCTTACATTCACAAAAATGGCAAAACTAGGTACATGTACAAACATATGGGAAGCATATCTTAGGGCCACCCTGGGAGGGGTTCCCTCAAAATATGCCTCAAGCTATGTCAATGCGAAACTTTTTTTGAATTACAGTCTCTTTTGGCTACACCTTTTGTATAAATTCATTATACTTACTGCCGAGCCTCTAACTAGTTTACTAGAGACCAAAGCATCTGGATGCGCAGAAGTAAAGGCAACTACGTACATTTTTGTTAGTCCATATCTAATAGTGAACAGGAGAAGTAGCGCAAGTTAGGAAGGACCTATACTCTGTTGAATTTGTCACGGAGCAACCTTCTATGCCTTTGAGTTAAACTACTTGGTATTCTATCGACACAAGCGCATTTCGAGATCTTTTCCCTCAGGATCTTGCTATATTCACAGTTAAGGAAGAGGTGCTCTCTAGTTTCCATCTAACCTTTGCATACCACACTTGTGTCAATGTGCTGAATGTAATGCACAAGTTTGCCTTTGACTAGGAGCCTATCTAGGATCAGCATTCAAAAATGACATCGTGCTTAGGTGGACTTGGCATACATAGTTAGTTCTCATCCTTTAGACGCTTCTTCCTTGGAGGCTCTTTACATCAATGTGATTGTTCGTTCAGTTAAAATACCGGGAGGATTAAGATCAACTCAGGTCATATTTCAGATCAGATCACATTTTTGTTTGGTTCAGTATCATATTACTTTCATTTTCATGATTATTACGAACTAAATGAATTATAAATGCGGGTACCTATCAACAGTGTTTCTATGCTCATTTGACAATACAAGAATGCATGTAGTGAATTTTAGCTCATATTTTGGAATTGTTTTCATATTTTCCATTTTATGTAATGAAGTATCACATGTTTCTCCATTTAGCAAGCCCTTTAGGAAGTTATCAGATGCTTATAGTAGATTCAGCATATCATGAATGTTGGGATCGACCTCAGGGCCAAGTTGGGTCTATATTCAATATACTTGTGTGGTGTGGAGTGCGAATTAGCACATCATATGATTAAGTCGATTGTATTGAAGTTGAACTATTATGGACTTCGATCTTAGAGTGTTACAGTTTAATAAATACTGTGATTTGAACATGAGCTACAAGATTAATTGGTTTCAGTGAGTCTTGTCCTTACCAGGACGGCGGCAGCACTTTCTGTCATTAAGTCTTTCGCTGTAGTTTTTCCATAAATCATGTCATTAGCATTTTGGGAGCGATACAAATTGGGTATCAGAGCCAAGGTTTTAAGGGTCACTGTGAGCTATATGTTTATGAGTTAGTTGTCAAGGTGTGCATGAGTTGGACTAGTTAAATGAGCTATTGACTATAAGTTCATACGTATGGGCACATAAGGAGGAACCATTTCCATTTGGGTGACCCAATCATTTGGTAATATGCGGAGAACCGAGCATTAGCAAGGTGGAGTGTGGAACCATTTGAGTGACCTGTTAGTGAGGCATGTTCTCATTTATCTAGGAGTTGTATTGTATGTTTCATTTCTCTGATTTGTTTAAATTTTTTGCAATCGTGCACTTCAGATGTGTGACTTGTTGAGTTATGAACTCCGACGCGTGGCCGTTGAACTATTGAAGTGTTTCTCTTCATTTTAGGTATCTATTACAAGACTTTAAGTCAGATTTTAGTCAGTTTTTACGCGGAACTCTGTCTGTTTGATCCTAGGATTTGAGAGTTTTATTGAGGTATGTTAATATACCTAATCTTCGGTACAGTAATGGTTGAAACCTAATGTGGGGATGTCATTTGCAACTTCATAAGGGATTAATACAGTGTTAAGTAGATATAAACCTCTAGATGAGGAAATGCTTTATGAGGCAATATCTTTGAGGTGAACTAGTATGAGATGAACATTACAATGAGTGCTTATGTCTGGTGATAATAGTTAGTAGCTTATAGTGTGCTACTTGACATTATATGAGTGGTATGAGTAAGATTAAGCTGCCGTTCTTGGCATTAGGACCTTACATCAGCAATACTCTCATTACTTCCTGTCACTAAGCCCTAGTTACCTTGAATTGTTCAGAGGCATCATTTCTTTGCTATTGACACTCTCTTGATTTGTAATGGAGTGTTTATAGAAAATTTCATATGTGGTCTGTGGAGAGTTCTTTAAACACATTTGAGCAACTTTTCTTATAGGCGATTCAAACCCTGACAATTGTAATCGTTTAATTCTCTATTTCTATAATAGAGCCTATAATGACCCCGATGTATGATACTGTGTGATTTGTAGTTCTTCCTGAGCATATTTAATCCATTCTACTTATAATTTAGTCACCACTATGTTTGTATTTTTACTATCACCTACTTTAACTCTTTGCTTCTATTGGGCACTATTTATTTATTGCTTGCAAAACCTTTGGATGCTTCAGACAATCATTGAGCGCCTTTTCAGTAATTAAATGCATCCATATTGTTCGTATTTTTATAGCACCATAACGTCATATTGGCGTGCTACTCTATGGCCGTGACTGCATGTCGTTACTCAAGTTATTTTCGCAATCCTTTCTTTACTAGTACAATCTATCTTATTAATGACAAACAATGATTTGTGCTATTTTCATTTTCCAGTAGTTTCAAAGTTTATATACCTACTCAAGACTTCTATTTATTGTAGAATGTGTTATTGATAGATGTCATCATGTTCAGTCATAAGATTGACTTCTTTATCTTAACATATTGGCCTTTCAAACACCAGATGAAAATAATTTTCTGGTGGTAGCATCTTCATGATTTTACTCACATACGGGTAACGTATGACTTTTCAAATGCCTCTTTGGTAATCTGTTAGATTTCTTCACCCCTAGTACTTAATACTCCCTCTCAACTTCATAACATCATTCATTTGCTTTGCCATCATGATTATCATGAATAAACTGCATGTCTTGTATACGTAGGTCATTTATATGCCTTACCTCTCTCACTACGATTTTTCGTCCTTTCATTCATTCGGCTTACACGTCGATCCTTTATAATCAATAAAAAAAATATCTTTGCAAGAGTTCAGGGTGTGGTTACATCTCTTTACACTTTAGATTGTTCCCTTGTCATTTAAATTTGCTGAAACCAGTAGGCGGTTGAATGTATTATCTCTTATAAATATATTCTATTGGTATTGTTAGAACCATATTCATTGGGCATTCAATTCAGTTTGATTGGCGGATCTTATTATCATTATGGAGATGAACTGACTGTGTACTTATAGAAGATGACGTGTAAAGATCTTAAGATTAGCTTGAGGAATGAGGAAAGACTAGACGTGTGTTTCTATAGACCGAGGGAGGAAAAATCCTATTTTCGTCATAATTACACAGTGCAAGCAAGTGAATTATCGTGTTAGTAATGCATTGAATATTAGCGGTATGCCAACCATACTCGGTATACACATATCTATAATTACAATTTGTGAATTTAAAAATGTTTCATCTGAGGACTTTCAGGACTGTTTTTCCCTAAGAAATATTGATTTTCAGATCAACCTAGTTCTAGGTACTCAATCCATTTTCAGAGCCCCTATCATATGACCCTCAACAGAGTTCAAAGAACTAAAGATTTAGTAAGATGAGTTGTTATAGAAGGGAGTTATTTGACTAAGTGTGTCACCGTGGGAAACCCTAGTTTATATATGTGAAGAAGGAAGGCAGAACCTTATGCTTGTGTACTACATACAGAGAGTTGAACAAGATCACTATCAAAAACAAGTGTCGTATACCTTGAATATATGATTTATAGGATTAACTGCCAATAACAGATGTCTTTTCCAGGAATGATTTAAAGTCTGAATATCACATCTAAACCATGCAAGCACAGTTTCTCTTTTGTAAGAATACTCATTTATAGTAATTCTTGTAATTGTTTGCTTGTCTCATCTACAAAACTTGATACCGTCCGATATTGTTTAATCTCCTTTACATTTTAACCCGATATTTCCTATTAGCGTGATCTTCCATGTTTTTGCAAACCCATTGTTAAATGTGCAATACATTTTTGTTCAACTTTATATAGTTGTCAACATTCAAATACTCTCAACCTTCACCATCTTTATTTCATGATCATGAGTTATAGTTCATTCCACAGAGAGCCGATTCACACTTTTGCCTTACATCTTATTTATTCATAACGATAAGCTTGTATAACTTAATATGAATTCATAATGTAATTCAACTCTCATTGGTGCGGGTGATTGCGATTGTCATAATTCCCTTACTCTCTTTATTTTGAAATTCAACTGCTACACATATATCTTACATTCTGATAAATAAACTTCCGCATTCTCTATTTACTCTTATTGTTGTACTCAAAATGGTTTCATATGAGCAAAGAAATATTCCTATTGTAGCTTGCTAGATCTATTTATCTATCCATTGGCACTTTGGTCGTCCAATCCATTTATCTATCTATTACACCTTGCTTCTCTAATCTATTTGTCTATCTGTTGCACTTTACCTATCCAATCTATCTATTTATTTATTACACATTGCTTGTCCCATCTATCTATTGCACTTATCTCGTTGCTTGTGGCTATAAAGTCACCTAGTTGAAGTGCCGTTACTTGTCATCTTGTTTCCAATTCATCAGTTAAACCCGAGTATAACCGGGCCATCTTTCTCCTTGGCTGATTATTTATTGGACCCTTTATTATCCATATTTATAAACCATAATTTTTATGGCATTATATTTCAGGATTTATGATACACTTATGGTTATCTTTACTCTAACCATCCCATGTTAATCCCACCTTTATAAATCTTTTCTAGTCTTATTGCTTGTTTCTTTTGTTCCTAATGACTTACTTGACTACCAATTCCATCATTTTCATCTCTGACCATGTCTATTCTAGCTTCTAATTCAGACTTAAAGTGTATCTTAGACTAGTCTAATGAGGGGACATCATATGG
Source organism: Lophocereus schottii (assembly GCA_002740545.1). Classification (NCBI taxonomy): domain Eukaryota; kingdom Viridiplantae; phylum Streptophyta; class Magnoliopsida; order Caryophyllales; family Cactaceae; genus Lophocereus; species Lophocereus schottii. Next base: position 33,039 of record NCQV01059509.1, read on the forward strand.
TGCATTAAGAACATCAGATGAGGACTTTTTGATAAAGGCATAATTTCAAACAATGTTTATCGATATTAGAGTAAGCTAGAAGAAGTATCAAGAATAATGAGACAGTTCAAGTACATGTTAAGGTGACACAAGGACTACACAAGAGTCATATGGTCATTTTGACCAAAGAAGGAGATATAAAGTATTCCAAAGGGATTCTCTAGTCAAGGGTGCCAAGAGACTGGATCTCAAAGATAATTGAGTCCTCGTTACATTGGGCTTTATGAGCCACTACTAGAATACCTATTAAGAAATGTAATGGTTTCAGTGAGCCTTGTTTAGCACCTTCTATCATTAAGTCTCCCGCTGCATTTTTTCTGTAAATCATGTCATTAGCATTTTGGGGGGCGTCACATGGTTCGTATTACCAGGTCTCCGCCAAGGTATATCACTGCCGCACGAGACCATTTTAGCCCATCTAATCTTCTTATGTTTGTTGCATAAAATTTGGCATATTTTATAAGGTTTCCTAAGCTCATGACTGAATGAAAGGCTCTCCAAGCCTGAAATGTGAAGTAGTGCAATCTTTGTATTGCATATTTTTCTCCATTCCCAGCTGTAAACATTTCCAGGAGCATAGTCCTTCTAGGACTTAATTTTCATATGGTGTGAGCGAATTCATTTGATCTACAAAATGTCATTCTTATACTTCGCTGGCTAGATATATTTAGATATCATGGTGTTGTTATGTAGTTTAAGGTTCTTTAGTCCTAGTCGTCAATAATATTTAGATAAGCATACGAATTCCCAGGCCAGAAACAAACATCTATTTGAATGTTCTTTGCAACTAAAGAAAATTTAATTGGATTTCTTCCACTTTCTTCATGCTAGTAGTAGGAAAATAGGCATCCATATATAATGGCCATAACGTCACAATGCCCTGAGAACTGAATTTATAATTGTAACACCCCCAATTACCAATGCTGGATTATTCTAACTTAATTGCCTGTTTATCATTGGTTTGTAGCAAAAGTCTTTTGATTGAAGGTATTACCGCCGCTCTATGATGGAACAAGACTACCTGATTTATTAAACTTTGGACTCAAAATAAATATCAGTCCACTCATGCGAATTCGTAATGCACGAGATAGCTTGGCGTACTATTACCAGACATTATTAACCCCAATGTCTTATTGAATGACAATATAAGCAAATCTCCAAGGTATCACCTACCATCACTGTGAGCCTTTGGCCAGCTAATGCTCAATACAAACTGCAACTTTTTTTTTTCTTTCTTGCTACCTTCTGACTTACCAGAAGGATGACTGTTCATGGACTTTCTTACCTAAAACAGAAAATATAAAAACATTTGAATAATGAGCCGAAACTCGGCACGTCCCTATGCAATAAAATGAAAATTGAGTGTAATTAGCTAGGCGCCAACATTTCAAAACATTTTGTTTTGCAAATAGGAGAGAGAGAATGCCCCAGTAAAATTGATGTGTCGATTATTATCTGGAAGTGGACCCTTTGTTGACGTCTGATGTGATCTTGAGATAGGTGCACACCTCCCCGGCCAATCGGAAAGTCTGAGTTGCAGCCGGGCAGGTAAATTGAAGGGCATAAACCCTGGTGATTGATAATTATTGGCGGGGCCACTTGTTTTTGTGGCAAAATATTGCATAAATTGATTCATTAAATGAACATTATATTGGTTTTTTTTTTTATATATAAATGAGAAACATATGAGTTTTTGAAGAGCACAGGTAATGTACGTACTTGGTCTTTGAAATTCTCTCTCCTTTATACTGGAGAATATGCGCTGGCAGCTTGAAGCGACAGAGGTGGCCTCACTCCTTTTTCAAATATGTACTTTTTGTGATTAGTATGAGATTAAGAAGTTTTATTAATTTTTCTGATGGATTAAATAATTTACACCCCCTTAGCCTCACTGATTAGAATTAGCGTAACAATTATTATTAACATAATATGATTCCAGTTTATTTTTGGTTTTTTTTAAATTATTGTTTGTCTTTAATATTGTTAACGCCTGTTTAATAGATGTCATAACAATGCAAAGATATCATCCGCCTTGTTTTATTGATATCGGCATTATCGCTACTATTATTTGAGAATTATTATTATAAACTCGTAAATATTATTTACTTTGTTTTGATTGCTAGGATCAACGTTAATTTCGCTATTATTATTTTTTTATACCATGGTTGGTATCTCAATTTAAGCCCCAAAGCAACGCTAACCAAATCCACTCTAATTAGCTAAAGTCCAATCTCCTAGTCATCCCTTTTCACTTGCTCGATCAATAAGATTTTTCAGAACTTTAAGTTCTCTTGCAAGCCACTGTAATCAAGAGACAAAGGTTCAGCAAGACCAAAATTTGAAATTAAAAAATGCACTATGAGCTCTTTCTGTGTAGCAAACTATGTGGAACATGCTTTCTTTAACACCGAACTGCAAATTACTCTCTCATATATCAACCACTCTCGGCATGTCTATCATGTGCCTGTTATATGCTGGGTTTTGTCTGACAACTCTTCAAAGTAGACTTAAGTACATGGTTTCAGAACTCATTGAGGCATGAATCATGTACTGTAACCTCGCCGCACTCATCCTACATTCCCCCAATCCACTACTCATTCTAAATATCTGCAATAATTCAAGACATTCACAATTAAACATCAAAATTCATAAACAACCCTTAAAACCCCATTCATCATATTCATCCTCAACCCCTTACATTCAATTCATACCCAAATTCAAGAAAATTCACAAATTAACACTTATTTGATCTGCATACACTAACTATTATTCAACTTAATCATAAAACACTAAAATTCAAATGATGAAGAGTTAGGGTTTTAAACTCACTTGAGTAATTTGAGAGAGATAAACAAGGTGGCAGCGGTCTGGTGGTGGTTTGGCGGCGCTGCGGCGGTCAACGGTGAGGTTGTTGACAAGCGTCTGAGCAGGGAGGCAGCGCGTGTCCGATCGGCGAAGCAACAGAAGAGAAAGAGAGGGGCGTCGAGCATCGAGCAGAACAGAGCAAGGGGGGTCTGCTCGGGTTGTTCAGGTGGCCGGTGACCAGAATGAAGACGTCGGCGGCAGTAGTGGACGGCCGGCGAGCAAGGCCAGTGGTGCAGTGGACGGTGGAGAAGAGTAGCAGAGATGGAGAATTGGGGGGGTATATCAGGGTGGGAGGGAGAAGCACAGGCAACAAAAGGAAATGGCATTTTTCTTGGGTTTGTTTCTTTCATTCGTGGTATATGTCGATCTCTCTCTCTCTCTCTCTCTCTCTTTTCAAAATCAATCTAATATTATTATTTTGGTTTGTTCTATTTTATTTTGATTTATTATGTGAAATTAATATACAAATATAATCAGAGTAATGTTGTGGTTAGTTTAGTAATGAAATTGCATATCTTTTGGGAATAAACATTTTTATTTTAAGATTATTACCATACTTTTTATATAAATATGGCTTGCCTTTTTATAATAATAATAATAATAATAATAATAATAATAATAATAATTATTAGTATTATTAGTATTATTATTATGTTGTTATTATTCTGTTTTTTTAACTCATACACGATTCTTATTATTGTCATCGTCTTTCAAATTAGCGGTCATTCAATTATTTATTAGAAGTTTAATGAATTATTTAGGAATATAACAGAATCCATTTCGAGGCCACTCTGCTGATTCAACCTACAATTGCACAAATACAAATGCATATATGAAAAATGTTGAATCGAAATACGGTGCCCAACTCGATTAATTTGTAATTAAAATAATTCAAGGTAATTAGAATGCATATTAGGCTCGGGCCGTTACAGCCTTCTCCCCTTAAAATAAGTTTCGTCCTCGGAACTTGCAATTGAAAAGAAACCTTTGTCGGACTTCAAATAGGTACAGGTATTGGTTCTCTCATGATGACATGATGTGGTTTTGGAACATATGTTCTGAGCTGTGCATTGTGAAAAATGTTGCGTACATACTCAAGTTCTGTTGGCAAATGTAACCTATAAACCGTCGGGTTCCATGCTCATGTAACGCCCCCCTAAAATTGATTAGGGACTCATTCATATGTTACCTCATATAACGTCCCCTACCTTAAGGGCTAAGAGTGGTAATGTTTTCTTAAATTCTAGGACAAAACGGACCGAATTTCACCTAAAAATTGACCATTTTTCAGCCTTAAAGTCTTACATTAAATCCCTGCATTGAATAGAAGTATAGAAGGATACCAAATCAATGTCAACGGCTACACACCGGAGACCACATAGGGGCCACATGTCCGGAGTAAACCATTCAATAAAGTTCAATAGTTAAAAAGAAATGAAAAGTGGGGTTTACATCCCAAAATAAACAACACCAACGAAAGGTGGCTCACTAATTAGATGGCTGGCTCAGATGGCCATACAGAGCGACTCATGAACAATTTGCATTACAAGGTTTCAGTAATTAACTTATACAAGTTCAGGAACTTAAATTACATTGCAATATGTTGTTAACTCTCAAGGTAATGGTCAGAGCATATCATTATACTTTTATATGTGCCCATGTGTCAGCCTTTTTTTTGATGCAAGAGGTGATTTCAACTTGGTAGACACATATCGACTTCTACCTGTCACATTGCAAGCCTGAGAATAAAAAAGGGAATAGAAGGAGGGGTAAAATGGCAAGGAGGCGAGTCCAATACATAAGTGGAAATGATCAAGGAGAAATTGATTAATGACTAGAAGTATTGAGAATACTGTTGAGGTAAAATTTTTAATGATAGGAACAAATGGCAGATGTCGAAGCAATGAGTAATTAAACTATTACCACAATGTAAACGAAATGAAGATAACTGGAAGCGTAAACAATTTAGGCATGAAGGGCAATAAGAATAAGGTAGTTCCAATCATTGGTTACATGGGAACCAAAACATTGCGCATAATCCAAAACCAGGCTAGTAATGAAATAGCAATATATAGAGTGATTAGATGTTAAGAACAAGAAAGATCATATTACTATTGAAATATGAGACACCAAAGCGAGCTGAGCAGAGGTACTTAGTGAAAGCAAGAGAGAAGCAAAAGAGATGTGAGTCATCTTAATGATAGGGATTCCCTATAGAAATTAAATTCATGGGGAAATTTAATGAGTAAAAAGATATCTAATGAAGTATTACCGCAACAATTAAATAGTTTTTGCAATGCTTAATGTGAATGGAAGGAAATTACAAATTAAATTATATTCTTGCATAATGAGGGGTGGCTAGCTTTAGGTGGTAAGCAAGGAGGTCAAGAAGGATGTTAAATCGTGACAAGGGAGGTCTAATATTAATAGGTCAAAGGTCACGGTAACCCATTTGGATAAGTATAGGGACTCATGCAGATAATGTGTCAAGAATTTGACATGCTTAACAGAAAGTCGTCTAGCTCTCAATCGATATGCAACATCTTCACAAATCTAAATACCCCCACAATCCTTTATTGTGACACTTGAAGTTGTATCCTAGTAATGCTCTTTTGAATTTGACATCTCAATCCCATGAAATCACCAGTAATCCTTCTATCGAGTCCATGCGATAGATATATATATATGCTCAAACACCACTCGCAATTCCTTACCATCATTAACTGCAATGCATCAACAAGTGCTCTAAGTCTATCCTCATAGAGCCATTGTACTTATTATACTTCTCCAAAGATTGTTCATCTCCCAAACTCTTATCCTCTCTTGGCGGAAATACAAATTATGACCTCTAGCGTTTTTGATATACAAAAGTAATGAATTCGTCGACAAATATGGCATAACCTAATGCTTCTTTCCTATAGTCTCACTTCCATAGATTACCATTTTTCACCAAAATGAGCATATTCGAAGTTGTGAGCAGCCACTTTTTGATACTTTGATGATTCTGATGCCTGAGAGCCCTTTTTCTCACTTTCTCTTTTCTCTTTTTTTTGGCCCGTTTTATCCCGTCCATGCTGATCTCAAGAGGCTTGCTTATCGAATTGCCTAATGCTACTCAAAATAAGATCCTTCCCACTAAATTTACTTTGCTCGATCTAATAAGTATAGCTTGACCCATCAGCACCCATGACCTAATCCATTATAATGAGAGGAATTATCTATACCGTCTCCTTAGAACCTCATATGAATATCTTAGGGCTACAATCTATCCATAGAAATCTCCAAGTGCCGGTAGAGTTTGTTTTGACCTCATAATAAATGTGGACACTATTGATCCAACCAAGCTATATGATCTCAAATCGCTAAATGAGTTTTCCCCTACACATTCCCAAAGTTTTCAATGTCTATGTTATCTAACTTGAAGCATATTTGTTTGTCTAATTCGGGTTAACAAACCAGATTCAAGACATCCTCTAATATCCCAAGTCTAAGTACCCTCTATTTCTTTATTACTTATTACTTTCATCACTACAAAACATGTTCTTAGGATATAACAACTTGTATGCACCTAACAGTCGGTAGCCCATATGAGTTCACATAATCTAGATGCACCTTTAATGACAACACCTTCTTTGTGTAACACCTTATCTTGATGAATATGACCCATGTAGTATCAAGTAGCACCACATAAGTTACTAATTTGTCAACACCGAATTCATATGCTAAATGATTATTGCAAATCACCTATGATGATGTGATAGGCCCCTCAACATTCACATTACTGCACTATTGCCATGATTATCTCATAAGGATCCAACCCATAAATATTATTGCATAATATATTTCCACTGCCTAGCAAGCTAAACATAGTTTGGGACTACATTATTCATATAAGAGTCTGTAGACTTCACCTTCTTGCAATATCTCAACCTCACAATATCCAAACATTAAGTATTTTAACACGCCTTAATAAACCTTCCCAATTAACAACATCCTTATAACTTAGACGCACAACCTAAAATTCCACAAGGTTTACTATGAGCTTAGTATACTTCTCTGGAATACATACGTTACCAAGAATTTGACCAAATGCATCCTCACTGTACTTTGATAGCGATGGAATCCCCAAGATATTATTTAACTATGCCATTGATCCTAATATCAAAGATTGAAGGCTACGTAAATGTTTTCTAAAACATCCTCATGATGCACATATACATATGAACTCCTGGTCACATTTCGTTTCACTTAGCCACCATAACTCATAAGCATCTCTATAGCTCATAGTGATTCTAAACCTAACTTTGATACCACAACTGTAATGCCCCCAATTACCAATGCTGGATTATTCTAACTTAATTGCCTATTCACCATTGGTTTGCAGCAAAAGTCTTTTGATTGAAGGTATTACCGCCGTTCCATGATGGAATAAGGCTACCTAATTTATTAAACTTTGGACTCAAAATAAATATCAGTCCTCTCATGCGAATTCGTAATGCACGAGATAACTTGCGTACTATTACCAGACATTATTAACCAAATGTCTCATAGAATGACAATATAAGCAAATCTCCAGGGTGTCACCTACGATCACTGTGATCCTTTGGCTAGCTAATGCTCAATACAAACTGCAACTCTTGTTCCTTTCTTGCTACCTTCTGACTTACTAGGAGGATGACTGTTCATGGACTTTCTTACCTAAAACAGAAAATATAAAAACATTCGAATAATGAGCCAAAACTCAGCACGTACATCCCTATGCAGTAAAATGAAAATCAAGTTTAATTAGTTGGGCGCCTGCATTTTAAAACGTTTTGTTTTGCAAACAGGAGAGAGAGCATGTGCCAGTAAAATTGATTTGCCGATTATTATCTGGAAGTGAACCCCTTGTTGACGTCTAATGTGATCTTGAGATAGGTGCACACCTCCTAGGCCGATTAGAAAGCTTGACTTGTAGCCGTGCGGGCAAATTGAAGGGCATAAGCCCTGATAATTGATAATTGGTGGGCAACTTATTTATGTGACAAAACATTGCATAAATTGATTCATTAAATGAACATTATATTGATTTTTTTGGTGTATAAATGAGAAACATGTGAGTTTTTGAAGAGCACAAGCAATATACGTACTTGGTCTTTGAGATTCTCTTTCCTTTACACTGGAAAACATACGTTGGCAGCTTGAAGCGACAAAGGTGGCCTCACTCCTTTTTCAAATATGTATTTTTTGTGATTAGTGTGAGATTAAGAAGTTTTATTAATTTTTCTGACGGATTAAATAATTTACATCCCCTTAGCCTCAATGATTAGAATTAGCGTAACGATTATTATTAACATCGTTTGATTCCAGTTTGTTTTTGGTTTTTTTTAAATTATTGTTTGTCTTTAATATTGTTAACGCCTGTTTAATAGATGTCACAACAGAAGATGATCTTAATCCTGCAGCAGAAGATGATCGAACCTTGGCTTTGAATCACTAGTTGAGGAAGGAGCTCAATATACAGAGAGCCTTTATGATCCTATAACCTAAGAGTCCTATGGTCATGTGTAGAAAAACTCCCTTTATAGAACTCGCATTATTTTTCTGTATCTTTTCTCTTAGACTAGTCCCATTCTTATATTAGATAGACAGTGGACGACTAAGGTGTCTAAGGTGGCTTAAGCCACCGACATATTATGCTTGTTGGGCCCGCACCGCTCATAGGTGTATCACACCCTAAGTCCAACATCTCCCACTCACAGATAAGGGAGTGCTTATTTCACCTTAAGAAAAACTTATTTTTCTTTTTACTTATACACAATGTTCATACTTGGCAAATAGCCCATGCGACCAATATACTTGTGAAAGATCTATGCTATACATCTGTTAGGAATATATAACCTCTCATCAAGAATCGCACGTGACCAGTTAGAAGTATGCAAGTACCCTAGATCATTTCAATCTCATTAAGATGTCTCCCTTTGATCTCATCAAACCGTCATATTTGATATTCACAATTATGACCCATATGTCATAACTGGTGCACCGGTGAATGGAAATTAATGAGATTCCGTGAATTATCTTTCTCTTCTCACAAGACTCTCAACCAAATCCAACTCTTTTTTCTAGACATATCCCGCTAGACCGAATCATTCATAATCCTTTGGCAACACACTAAGATAACAAACATTGAATTGAGTCTCAAGTCACTTATTAGAGTCCTAAAGGTATAAATATAAAGCCATAACCTTATGGCATATGATAAAAGTATAAGTAGAGATCTAACTTATAATAACTCGATTGGTCGTCTCTTGCACACATGATATGAAACATGTGCTCAGCATTCTCTCCTTTCCCACAGAGCATATGTCTTTTGGTTCATTAACCAAAATGTTGCACATATGACATTTGGACACCTTATTATCCAAACTGAGTTTTCAAATTTACTCATTAACTTGAACTCACGTTTAACCTCTTTTAGGTGGACTAGGTAACATTCATTTTTACCCATATTTCGCAATGAGTTTTTGTCATTATTAAGGTGACTTTTGTCATTATCAAGCCGACATTCATGATTTTAAGTTGATAGGTTCTCATAATTATCCTTCTAAAAATTCTAACTAAATTCTTGTCTCGTCTTCCATCGATACTGTAATCAACGAAAGTAGTTACCTATGTAAGAGGGGCAACCTCAGGTCTATTCAACATACTTTTCGCATTCAAGAACTCATAGAAAACATCCATGAATAAGAATACATATTCAAACATTCTAATAATAACTGTATGCATAACAACCTATTTGAATTTCATAATATTAGACAATCACTTGTGAATGTTAGGAAAATAATTAGTGAACAACATACTAGTGCATAGCTGTCATCTATGAACACTGTTAAGCTCTTATGTGCTCAACAAGCATGTCTTCTTATTAGGGCTACCTCAATGGCTCTAAAACTATTTCCTTCACAGGAAAGCACTTTACATTCACTATCTTTGTGTGCCACCAAGTGATTCACAAAATTGAGCCTTACGTCCAATCCATTTGGTCTTATGACAATCCTCAAGGTTCTTAATACATGTGATTACAACTTGTCCTAGTAAACTATTACTGGACAATACTATTTGGTTGACCAACCAAATAATCCAAGTACCTCTTCAATCAAACAGACTCTTGCACTTTTAAGGAGAGCCATAATCTCATCTTATAATATGGCAACATATTATTGATTCTTGGCACTTTAGCACTACTGCTAAGTTGAAAGACATATTTGGGGCCTCTTTCTCATCTAAACCTACCACAACGAAGACCATCGTACCCTTTTCAATGCAAGTTATTGCCTATTTACCAAAAGCACATAATCACAATTTTTGTTCTGGTACCTTATGACTTAACTATTGGCCATTATGCTAGTCTTAGGTCCAGTTGATGTCTGTATAAAGATACCATGTCTAATATAGACCACATCATGCATTGGACTTCTGACAACACCTAACAAACCAAGTTCTGCTTATTAGTCCTTTTCCAATAGAGTGTGGACACAGTTTGACGTAGGCCCTCACCTTTGTGGATGTGAGTACTAATAGGATGATTAATTGTGCAAATTAGATTATTCAAAGACCTTTTGATGTTATTCTCTTCAGGAAAAGAATAACCTCTTTCAATATTCTTTCAAAAATTTTATTTCAAAAACATACACTACTTTGCCCATCATCTTAAATTTAGATATTGACAAGGCTTTTTGACTTACTTAGTAACTCTACACCATCTCTAGCTATTAGAAAGTCATCTACATATAACGACTTGACTACAAAACTGCTTATGGACCTTTTAGTATCAATCACATTGTCACCGCTATAGAGAACCACACAGTGAAAAACTACTATACCAATTCATTGAAGAGATTTTAAGGTCACAATTGACCTCACATGTCGATAAACCTCATGTTTGTGACCATTTTCAGTGGGTTTTCACTAAGATCCCCTTGGAGATTAGTATTTACAGATGCATATGATGTGACTTCAGGTCCAAACTAGCGATAACAGCTAGAGAAAGATGAAATTAGGATAAAACACTCAATACGAGGAAAAACTCTTTGCAGTTGATCTTATCCTATTATATATACCCTTTTGTAAAGCCTAATGTGAACTGTGCCACTAGCCTTCTAATTTAAGAACTGTTCTGTTCTCAAATAGCGTCCCTGGTGGATTGAGGTATGACTCTACTCCTTGTTTATTTTTGCTCCTCGACTCATTTTCCCTTCCCTGATTTTGGTTCGCTTTCATTTTCTCTTTAAAACCTTTTTCAAAGAAAAATTGTTTTGTGGGTCTTAAGGAATCAACCTCTCTATGGGTAGAAATACCGGTAGGGGTAAGGTTGCCTATAGCTGGATCTCCCCAGACCCCGCGAAAGTGGTACCCACACTGGGAGTTGTTGTTGTTGTCTGTTCTCAAATAACTTTGTGTCCTAAAAGGTCAACCAATTGTTCACCTTCATTTACTCTATTTTATTTCTATTACATTAATCCACTTATCCTTAGAAGGGTCAGAAAGGGCATCTTTGCTCATTTTCATTTTGTAGGAGTGTCATGGGGGAATGCTTTCTGATAATCATGTCTTAGCAGAGATTCATGTAATCTCAAATCATTCCTCTTTGGATCAATTTTACTTCCATTCAAACCAAGACTAATCATCTTGCTCCTACTTGGAAAACAAGAATAGAATTTGCCCCGACTTGCGGTAAGAATAGGATCTCTTTCATTTGCTCTTAACGATGAAGATGGACTTTGATGATAAACTTGTTTATCACCAATTAAAATCCTCCCACTCAATTGAAGGGGTTTTGATTCAGCTTGGAGAACTTATAGAGATAAGTTTTAACTTATCTCACACTTCTTTGGAAATCCATTCTTTAGAATGTGATAATTATGGGTTAAGTTTCAGTTGCACTCCCATTGTCTTACGGTCCAATGAGTTAAAAAGTTTTTAAGGTTTGAGTATCCCATAAAGTCTTCCTCCCCCCTTTGGCACTTTTATAGAAGGAGCTGTGTTCATGGGTCCAGAGACTCTCAAATTAGGCTCACAAGGTCGAGATTATATAGTGCAACAAAAGGAGATATCCTTAACAAGAGACCCATAAATTTTGTGTAATTGTTAATCCCACCATCTCAAGGAGCATTCTACTTTCTTTCTCTACAACAACATTTTATTGTAGACTATTAGGGATAGTTACCTAATAAACTATTCCCTTTTCATCATGATATCCACTAAAATAACACCAACAAATATTTCGTAATGATTTGGTCTTTAAGGCATTAACCTCTTGGGTTTATTTGATTTTCAACCAAGCTCACATGTTTCTTAAGGCAACTTATCGCTTCAGACTCATCTGAGGTTAAATAAACAAAACTGGAAATCAAGTGAAAAGTGATGAAAGACTCATCTTATTATCACATTCATTGGACCATGAATATTCAATGAACCAACTATAATGGAAATCAGACTCTTAGTAACCTTTCTAAAATTAAATGGTTTTCTTATTTCTTTTCCTGCCAGACAATATTCACAACTGGGCTAATCCACTTATGTTTGCTAACAAATGTTATTCTGTTAGCTCTTGCATATATATGCTTTTGACCCATATGGCATAGTCTAGCATCATATATAAACATTTCACATCAGCATCATTATATGAAGATGGAAAAACAAACAATTGGATTAATGGAGCAAACATCCAATCCATTACAAGCAAACCGTTACTAATAAAGTAGAACCAAAACTAAAGATGCTCTTCAAAAAAAAAAAAAAAACTAGCTAGGCTTCCATACCATGAACATAGTCAAATAAAACCAATGTACCAACATTACTCCAACAAATCTTATGCACAAGTATGATTTTATATAGGATACGGTATCGACCGTTATGCAAGACTAGCTTGCATGTTCTGATTCCTCTAACAGCCACCTTATTATTGTCTTCACATGTATCCTTATCGAACCATGTAAGAACCCATTGAAATCCTAGTAAAGTTTCATGGTCCCTCTTTGGTTCAGATTCCTGAATTTACAACCCACATAGGATTAGTTTCAGAAACAAGAGTATAACCGGTAACACAAAAAGTCATTGGGAGATATTGCTAAGTATCTTTTTAGGCTTGGGGCAATCACGAGCATGGTGACCTTATAGTCACAGTTGAGGCACTTAGCTTGTATTAAATCCTTTTTCCTTGCACATTTTTTTTTGCCTTGTTGGTCATGCACAGTTTTCTTATTTGATTAAGCCTTGCCAATCCAATTCTCTTGGTCCTTCCTTTCATAATCATTCCTTGAATTAGAGGTTGACATGTGCACTTCTACACTTGTCATTTTAGTGGCATCTTACCGCTGTTCTTTTAGCTCAAGCCATTTTCCTAATGTCCTCGAAAGTAAGGTTAGACTTAGTTTGAGCTAGGACCATCTTAATATGACTACAGTCATTAGGCAACGAACGGACCACAACATGAACTTGTTGGTCATCAGTCAATTCATAATCTATTTCTACCAATTCACTCATCATATTTGACATGTGCCTCAAATGCTACCTCGTGGAGACATATGGGCTTTTCTTATAATTTTCAAATTTGAGACATGACCATCTTAATATGACCCCAGTCATTAGGTAAGGAATGGATCACAACATGAACTTGTTGCTCATCGATCAATTCATGGCCCATTTTTGTCAATTCACTAATCATGTTTGACATGTGCCTTAGATGTTCCCTCATAGAGATATATGAGCTCTTCTTATAATTTTCAAACCTGATCATAAGAAACACCAGTATAGTCCCTAGAGTCAAAAGTTCACATATAGTTCCCAATCATCATTGTAGGAATGAATGTTTTAGCGCAATTAATTTTTTCATTTCATTCGGAGTTATTAAAACACTAAACACATACTGAAATATTCTAAAAGAAACTCTTAAATTTCTAATCAAAGAGGATATACCAACCTCAAGAATATTTTAAGAAAGTTTATCATATATCCATAAATGTTGGTAGTGGTTAGAAGGTGATTAGAGAGGACTTGAAAGTTGTCTGTCTGACGGAGGATCTGGCTTAGGATAGGAAGCGGTGGCGGGATACGATTAAGATCGTAGAATAAAATCTTTGATCGTAGAGAGCTGGCCTCATAGTTGGCTTTTGGTTGCAGTGTTAACGTGTTGGTAGTGGTGTTTTCGTTTATCGTTTTTGCTTGCAGGTAGTATTTTCTATGGGAAAGAGACAACGTTTGCTTACCTCTGGTTGTTAAGGTATGTCACCATCCTCTGGTTTACTGTTCGTATGTTACAGAGCTCTAGTACCATGTCTTTTTAATGCTTCCATAAAGTGTTTTACAAAATGTCTTTTCTTCAAAAATTTTTTCAAAATTTCTTTTATGTAGGTCTCTCGGAATTAGCCTCTCTACGGGCAGAAATGCTGGTGGGGTAAGGTTGCCTACAGCTGGATCTCCGCAGACCCCGTGAAAGCGGTACCTACATTGGGAGGTGGAAGTGGTGTTGTTGTTGTATCATATATCCATAAATGTATGAAAAATGAATTTAATTATTTTAGGCATATCATATTTAACAAAATTCTTGAAATTGTATTTTTGAAAAATTTCAATGTCCTCTCACCTTGCTTGTTTAGGGACGGTACATATATAAGGTTTATATGCAATGAAGAATATTCTCATAATATGCAACATACTTTTCATGAATTTCACTCAAATATATATAATTATTACATATAGCATAAAATTCAATAGAAAGCAAATGAGCTAAATGTCATAGAGATTTCATAAAATATTTTCACTAAAATAATCTCAATGATACTAAACAAATATGCTTATATCGCTTATGAAATTCAATAGAATGAAATACGCTCAAAATAAAAGATTCCCATAATGTTTCATTGTAAAACCAATGATATGAAGCATTATAAATCTATACTCATAAAAAGAGAATATTTCAGAAATTTCATAAAAAAATTCTTGTCAAACTATATAAATTCATATGCCCATAATACTTTCACAAAACTTTTATGCTTAGTTAACCCCGATGGTCAACTAGTTAACCCTTCTAGTCAACTACATGCCCAAAATTTGCAAAAAGGATATATATATATGTTTTTAATGAAAACAAATGAATACAAATGACCCTTATTGGTTATGTGTCCTACACCTGAGGGTCATCCAATAGCCCCAACAGAGCATGGCATGACTGGATAGCCCAGAAAACGGGTCACACAACCAGTGCCTTAATTTGACACCTAAAACCACCTTTTTCTCTCAAATTGATCCAAATTGCTTATTGAGATTCACACTAATTGTATTCTAGGACTGATGTGGAGCAACAACTGCAAAAAATTTTGGGTGAAAAGACCAAAAATTGAGTTCAATTGATTGTAACAGTCACTGTCGTCGACTGCTTTTGGTGTTTTCTAGCCAAATTATGGCAACTTGCAAAATTGTTCTAGGGTTTTGCTCAGAACTTTATGGGTAACAAAAATAATAAAATAATTGCAGGAACTAATCATGAAATAGGGATCAAAATTGAGGTCAAACACACGAACCCTAACCCTAAATTTCACTAGATATTTTTCACAATTTTTGGCCAAATTTCGACGTATTCACGGCAACTTTTAGAGGGCATTTGTTCATAGCTTCATAGATAGCATATTACATGAAACAATTTCGAGCAATGATGGCCATAAACTAATCAATTTTTGATTGAAAATGCGACCCCTAACCCTGGGGTTCGATGAAAAACATTTGCGAAATTCAACCGAAAAACAAGCCAGATTGCATCGAATTCTTGAGGGCTCTTACACAAAATCACAAGATAAACATAAATTTAGCGTCAATTGAGGAAAAATTTGTCCAAATTTGACCCAAAATCGAGTTCCACTACCCGACTTAAGCCCTAGAAGCACGCGACGAATTCTTTACCAAAATTTGAGCAATAGTTTCATCGAATTGACTAATAGATTGAGGGGTTTTGGTCTAAATCCAATGGGCTTCCATGCAACAATTTGCAACTTAGTAAAATGGAATCATTGATTCAAGAAATCAAATTAGAGTTTTACATGCAAAGAACCACCACTAGAAAAAGGGTTTCTAACAACGAACAAATTGGTCGTTAAAAACATAATATATCGTTGTTAAAAGTGTTAAGAACCAAAAAAAAGCTAGTCGTTATTCCTCGTTATTGGTCCCGTCATTAATAGTTTTAACGACGAGTTGAAATTTTTCATTGTCATTTTAAATAACGACCAAATAAGATGTCGTTATTGGCTAAATAAAAAAAATGAACAACATACTAATAGCAACCGAATCACTTGTCATTACTTAAAAAATAATAAATTAGATCATCTAAAATCATAATCAATCACGAGTTTGCCGTGACTATTTTAATGAAATCTAATAATAAACTTTTCCGTTGTTAAAGCACAAATAAGCAAAATAGTAACAATCAATTTATCTTGTTGTTAATAATGTTATATAGCAATATTTACAATTTTTGATCGATATGTTAAACAATTGATTTAGTAAAGCATAAAAATACTAGTATAACTTGAATTAAAATGTAATTGAATTGAATACCATTAGTTTGTAGATAATCATTACAAAGCAAAACTAAAGTAATAAACTAAAGCATATTGAAACCTCTAAAGTCATCGAAAGTAAAAATTGTTCTCAAAGTCGACATCTAATTTGTACAGGAGATGTCATGTGAAAAAAAAGGAAATAAAGTCGGCCGATGACCCTATATCTTCATCAATCTTAATAAAAATTGGGTAAGTATTAAACTTGATTGAACAACCCTCAACTTCAAGCATGTTAAAAAAGGGGCATAAGTGTTAGTAATCGTAAGAAAATGAAGTAAATTAACTTACATAGAAACTTTCAGCTGCAAGTATGAGTTGGGCAAGCACAAGCCATGGGAAGTATTTGTTTGAATGGAAAAGCAAAAGAAAAAGACAAATATGAGCTAGGCAAGCACAAGCCACGGTGGACTAGTGCAACTGTAACAACATAACCAAATAAACCTCAATAACAACATTAAACAGTTCCATGAACCAAAACTTTCAGAATATATATGTCATGAATAGAGTTACAACAAACTTGCAGAAAAATAGTTTCCTACTCTTTGTGTCTCTTTCTTTTGCTTTGGCATGCTCTTTACCAACAAGTTTTGGGAACCTCAAGAAATGCATGTCAAGTCAGCTGATTGCAACTCATCAATAGAATGGAAAGCTCAATGTTGTGCGTGATGATATGGGACTAAAAAGAAACCCATAAATAACCAAACAAAGTGCTCAACCTATCAGCCCAGAAGATTGTAGTTGGTTTTTTTTTTGGGCATTTATTACTTAAACAGGACACCACGCAAATTTCAAAGAGGATTTTCCAACATCTATTCAAATCATGGATAAATCTCCAAAAACCACTTACCCAAATTAAATTATCAGATTTATTTTCACCCCTTTATCAGTTAATGTGCTTCAGTTTTAAGATCTCAGCTATGGGCAACCATTGTTCAAGTTATAACCAAGTAAAAGAAAATTTAAACAATAAAAGAGATGCTACTACCCGCATTAGTACCTTTACTGGCTGTCCTATTAGGAATTAGAGCAAACTAATAGTGGAAGCATTAGGATGAACAATGATATTCAAAAGTAAACAACGATAACAAGAACAATAAAGAACACAAAGATTTACGTGGAAATCCAATGCGAGAAAAAAATCACGAACGCCGACGAGCACAAACAATCCACTATGAGAAGGAGTGATTACAATGCGATCACAATCACAATGAGTAGTTCAATCAAGCAATCAGATTACAATCTCTCTTATAATGTCACTTAAAACTCTCTCAACCTCTCTCACAAATCTAAGATAGTGGAAACAGAATACTCTATAAGTATTTCTTACTGATCTAGGATTCAGGGACGAGTATTAGAGCCTAGACAAGGCCCTTTATATAGGGTTTACAGGTAGAAGGATGCAAAAAACCTTAGGAGCAACCCTAGCCACCAAGACGATGAAACCCTAGCCGACATAGGCCGTAGCCCAAGCTCCTTGAAGCTTGTGGTAGATCTGCGGAGCTGATTTTGGTCCATTAAATCCAACAATCTCCACCTTTGACCAAAATGACTAACACCAACTCTCGTACACTATCATAGCACCCCGAAGGAAAATGCCTCACAGGGCAGACCCCAAGGGTATTTATGCGATCCGAACGCCGGTTGAGTTCAAGTGATGCTTGAACTTAGCTCTGAGAGACGACTTGTACGAATCTTTCTTCATATAATCTGTTGTACTAAATGCTTACAAGACATAGAGGCTTCCTTACCTCAAATCTTTCAACAGAATCCGACTACCTTTCGAAGCCTTTAGAACTCCACCTTCAGCTGAATATTTACACGCCTTGGATTCAAGGGTGCCTCAAGAGATGATGTTACGCTTCAAGTTAGGAATGTGATGAACATTCGATAACGTTCTGAAAAAATCATCATGGGTCTTGATTTTAACAGTACCGATTCCAGTTACATTAGATTGGGCATTATTGCCCATGTGAACAACAGTTAAGTCAATTAGATCATATGTTGAAAACCAATCCTTATGAGGACACATATGATAGGTACACTCAGAATCAAAAATCCAATTGGAATCACCCCCCTTTCAATAGAGGTAGCAAACAAAACATCACCATCAGAATAAGATTTAGCAAACGAAGCTTCAGCAGGCTCATGAAAATTATCTTCTTCTTTCTCCCTCTTGTTTTGTAGTTGCCAATAGTTAGCAACAATATGGCCCAATTTACCACAGTAATTGCAGGTCTTACCAGCATGAGGATTTTTAGGCTTAGGACAGTATGAGGATTTTTAGGCTTAGGACAGTTCTTACTCCTATTACTGTTCCTCTTTTCAGTTGTCTTACCCCTTACTACTAATCCCTTAGCAGAATCAGCATGAATGTCAAGATCAAACTTCTCCTTAGATAACAGGTTTGATTTAACATCCTCAAACGATATAGTATCAGAATTACTATATAGCATAATCTCCTTAAAGTGTTTATATGAAGGGGGTAGAGTCACAACCAACAAAATAGCCTTATTCTCATCCTCAATTTTCACATCTAAACTTTCAAAATCAACTACAATCGAAGTGAAATCATTTAGATGTTTTTGAATAGGAGTACCTTCTGCCATTCTAAAAGTGTATAAACTTTCCTTCAATCGGATATTATTGGTAAGACTCTTCGTCATGTAGAGTTCCTCCAGCCAAACCCAACGACCCATTGTAGTTGTCTTATCAAGTACCTTTCGCAAGATATGGGGTGCCATGCACAACTGCATGGCAGAAAGTGCCTTCAGCTCCAATTCCTCGCACTCGTCATCCGTCAAAGAATCACACTTCTTTTTCTGCTGTTCTGCCTATTGTTCATCTGTCACCGTACTAGGTTTCGCATAAAATCCTGAAAGAACCTTCCATTACCCATGCTGAATGAGAACCGCTCTCATCTGCACCTTCTAGAGATTAAAACTAATCTCCCCATCAAACTTCTAAATATCAACCTTTATGATTGAAGATATCCTAAATTAAAGCTCTGATGCCACTTGTTAGGAATTAGAGCAAACTAATATCGAAAGTGTTATGGTGAACAATGATATTGAAAAGTAAACAACGATAACAATAATAATAAAGAACACAAAGATTTACATGGAAACCCAATGCGGGAAAAAACCACGGATAGCGATGAGCACAAACAATCCACTATGAGAAAGAGTGGGTACAATACGATCACAATCACAACGCATGATTCGATCAAGCAACAACATTACATTCTCTCTTATGATCTCTCTCAAAACTCTCTCAACCTCTCACAAATCTAAGATAGTGGAAACAGAATATTCTGTAAGTATTTCTTACTAGTCTGGATTCAAAGATGAGTATTAGAGCCTAGGCAAGGCCCTTTCTATAGGGTTTGAAGGTATAAGAATGCAAAAAACCCTAGGAGCAACCCTAGCCGCCAAGAAGACGAAACCCTAGCTGCTACGGTCCGTAGCTCAAACTCCTTGAAGCCCGTCGTGGATCCGCGGAGCTAATTTTGGGCCATTAAACCTAACATGTCCAAGTGCGAAGCGTCTTAGTCATACCTTCATGTAATTGAATATATCTGTCATTATTAATCTTTCCTTCAAATAGTTGATAATATATTTCTCAAGGGGTTATTGCTAAGAAGCATAAAGCTACGCATAGTTACAACATGACACAGGCGAAGGCAGTACATTCAAAATTAAATTTTAATGAGAGTCTCCAGTTGCAGATGCTTTTACTTCAGATATAACAAAAAATTCCAATCCTTCTTCATTGCTAAATCTCTCAGGTTTGCTCCTTTTATTTTTTGATGGCTTATCTTCAACCTACAGGCTCATTCTCAATAATATGAATGTAAATTAAAATAGAAGTCTACAATTGTAGCCCAAATGTCAACCATTCCAATCACTGTTCTTTACCACTAGAATTAGCTTTCATAATTTTCCTCTTTGTTCCTAGAATATGAATTGAGCCTTGAGAAGAAACATTCCACAAACTTAAATTGGAAACTCAAGAATAATTTCACATGATATCCCAGGCAAAGATCTCAAAGGAACAGTCCTTGCAAGTCATGAGAACTTATGTTCGTCAACCAACCCAAACCCAAAGCTAACAAGCAACAACGCCAGTAAAAATGACCGGGGCGCTTCCCCTCTCAACCTCACACCCATATAACACTATGATCCCTTAAAGCATGACACCCTAGTAATATGAACTGCATAAAAAATGATACAACATTTTTTTTAAGAGAAGGCAAATAGGTCTAGATCCTCCCCCCCCACACCATGGGCAACCTACACATAGGAAGGGGGATATTGATATTAGATTCAGGCCTTAAGCTATTTCACTTTATGCCATACAAATGTGAAAGAAATAGCCTAATCATCTCCTAATAGGATGAAAAAAGAGTCACTTTTCCAATTTCTGCATCCAAGCCACACTTATAGGCAGAACAAACAACAATCAAAATGTACCAAAGTGTTCCACTTTATGCCTTTCTTCATTTAATTATTATAGCTTGAGGAAGGGCCATAGCCCCTTGTGGCCTAGTAATAGCTTCGATTATGGGTATAATGCTCAAATAAGGATTAACTGTCCAAATAAAATGCATCGATTACTAATTAAAAAGCTCTATATTACTTGAAACATGAATTGAATAAGCAAGCAAATAAGGTGTAGTACGTACATGATACTGCTTAGAATAAGCTATCTATAAACACGCCAAAATCGTAGAAGTATCTAGGGAAAATAGGAGGGGGAGAGCAAACAAAAAGAGAAGGCACCATCCCTATTATATAAAATTAAGCTACCTAAGTTAGATATTTTGTCGAGCATGTAATGTGCAGATCAATAAAGTACTCTAATCCTAAACTTCATTGACGGATTTATTGGCATTCATAACCAAATTGCTTCTTTACACAAAGTCCATCGTGGAATACTCAATTCTAACCACCCAACAACACCAAATCTCTAAAATTCCCAGTTAAGAAATGCAATTTAACCATAATCCATTTGAGGAAAAACTCACTAAGTGGATTGACAACCCGCAAAGCAGTCACCAAGTTGGCAGACCCTAGCAAAACAAGCAATCTACAATAGGAATAATTTGTTCAAAGCATGCCCAATTAGCTTCAAATAAACATCCCCTAATCACTACATCAATTACATGAATGATGTAATTGATAAGTAAATGTTAAGAAAATCCAACAAGGGAGCCTACTTCAACCAAGTTCCATGATAACAAGCCCAATTGACATTCCATCCTAAAACTAATTGGCAATAGGAGGAGTAGTCCACTTGACTTATATTCCATGGTTCTTCTCTTCAAACTCTCGATGTGAGACTCTTCACTCATGTGTGATATTCCTAACAATCTTCCTCTTACATATAAGTCTCTTTCAAACCACATCAATACATAAGCTCCCCCATGAGCAGAAGTCTTTATCAAGGTGTCAAGCCACTATCAAGAGC
>NCQV01059513.1:0-10472 GCA_002740545.1 Lophocereus schottii
GATAGAGTTTGCCGAGATACTATGCATCCATTTTTTTTATCGAATCTTTCAATGCAAAAGGAGTGAAATGCAATCGAACATTGGCTTGTGGCACTTTTGGGAGTTGTAATATTGAACAAACTTCCCAAAATTCACTTAAAAATAGGTCATCATCACCATCTCTAGAGAGTTTAGGAAGTATGGTGATATGTTAGGGGCTAAGTCTAAGTTGCACATCCTCACCAAATTTCAGTGCTGTAAAATAAGATGGATTAGTGGATCTTGAGGGTTAGAAGATTTGATTTAGGCTCCTTTGTGGAGGGGCAGCTTGACCTTCTCCCATCGCCATTGTGCCAAATTGAGTGCTAAAGGTTGCTTTACCTCGATGTGGAGTTGTGAGGTGCCAATACGAACGAGCTTCTGACAACTAGGTGACCTTGCCCAAACATTTATTCACTATCTTTGAAAATTTTTGTCTTTGCAATATTTTTTGGGATTTTTTTCTTAATGACAAATGAAACGAAACTATGTACAACAATTAAGCCTCAAACCAATGTAAATCCAAAATACCATCATCCCTGATAGCGACCCCAATTTATTGAAGAAGGTTTTCGGTGATACGAAAAGGAGAATACTGCCCTTCGAGAGACTTAATTATGAAGTTTACTATGATGATTGACTACCTAAAATTACTCAAAAATGTAAATCTAAATCAACTAAACTACTAGTGATTCTAAGGTTCTATTCAATAACACTAATCTAACCCAATTGACTAGTCTCAAACAAGCAATTAACACACAAAGCACAAAGAAAAGGGTTATTATAGGGCTTGACTTGGCCCACAATATGACATGACTACTAACATTTCCTTATAATCCTCAGTAGATCATCACAAAAGAAAAATCTAACTGAAGATTAATGATTATCAAATCGAATAATCCGCAATAAAAGTGAAGAGAGAGAAATTGCCCATGGATGGAATTCATCTTGGTGATGGTTTTATATACTTGCTCTATATTCAATCATTCACCAATCAAAGACTATTGAATATCTAGATTCCATTTATGAACCTTGCAGCCTTACACTCCATAACCATAGTTGAATCAATGAAGAAGAGCTTTAAAGAAGAGATGAATAACAAAGAGATGATCAAAGTTTTGAGAAGTAGATTAATGATTCAAATCCATTTAGATTGTACCAATAATCTCTCAATAACCGATTGTTCATCAAAACCCATTAGTTTGGGGATGAGATTTGGGGTTTAAAAACCTCGGATTGTGAGAGTGTAAGAGAGAAAAAGTCAAATTAAAACTAAATTGGGGATGAATAATAAATCAATACAAGAATCAAAGCAATTGATTTATTTCTATTAATGGAGAATTTTGAGTCTACAATGAACCACTAGGGAGGAAAAACTACTAAAATTAAGATAAAACCCTAAAAAATATCTTATCCTCCTCTTCATTACTATAAGTGCTCTTTAAGTAATCACAATGTAGCAAAGTAGCCATGCCACTCCTTTCCCTTCAGTTTCTAGAGCATTTTCGTCAAGTTTTCTGAAAAAGGGAGATGACACAGGAATGCCAAATGGCATGGATGGCCCATGCCACTTTTCTATATCCTTCTCCAGCGATGTTTTCTAGTCTACGATGGTTGGAAAAGGTTGGCATGCCTGTTGCTCAATTTTTAGCACATCTATAACTTCTAGACTTCGAAATAGGGGTGCAAATTGCGGCAGCTTAGGACTTCATTATTTCTAAATCTACCAAACACAAAATGTTAATAAATCAGTACATTAAGAGTTATTTGTGGGCTAAAATCAAGCATGAGGGATGTCAAATTCGTTCGGTTAGAAATTGAACAATCAATATGTCACACCAAACCCTCCTATTCATTTCTGATGGGTGTAATACATTTATAGGTGGACAAATGATTATGAGACTTTTGTTCAACCTTCACGATTTGAGGAGAAATCCTTTTTAAGAGAAGAGTTTGGAGCATGTGACTCCAAGGGTCTAAGTCATCCATGCCCTTGGTTAATGCAAGCATAAACTGCACTTTCTATATTAGCTTAAAAAGTTATTTATTAGGGTGGAAGTTAAGTGATTATTGGCTTAAAATCCATCCTGACAACTATGAGAACAATGCAGAGTCTGTATGAAGAGCCTAACAAAGTCAGTTCTAAACCAAAGTCATTGGCCTGCCTACATCAATCATAAATCAAAGTCAGCAGTTTGCCAAAATCTTTGGCTGTGACTTTGAAAAAGCTCGAGGGAGTATTCCAAGGGGTGCGAATTAGTACTTATTTTCCTCTATTAACGCTACAAAATTTGACAACACTTTTAGGGTTCAACTAAAGAGACACAACCTAATGTAAGTTGATCTCACTTAGGAAGCCTAAGCATGAGCACACATTCAATAGCGGAAGATAAATCATCAAAGGGGTTGAGCTAGCACTAAATGAAACCTAGTCTTTTATATTTCTTCTTTAATTTCTTACATGTTTTAGCTTTAATGTTTAAAGGTTAAGTGTATTAGTCTAATGGTTAGCCTTTCTGTTTGACTAGGAGTTAAACCTCTTTTCCTATAAATTACAAAGCATTGTAACCCTTTTGATAGAATTTAGAGCTGATGTGAATCAATGAAAAAGTAGCTAGCTTAACTAAAAAATCTCTATCGCCTTGTCTAAGTTTCCTTGGTGCCTACTTGAATGGGTCCTTTAGATAGGTTGAGGGTAGCTTGGCCTATAACCCATTTTGGTGTGTCCTTAGGCTTGATGGTGGCTTTGCCTTTACCCAAGTTATATCCTTGTTATCTTGAACTCTTTTACGTAGCAAAGTTAACTCAAACTACTGGCAAAGTTTGTCAATTCCAAACTCCACTTCAGTCACTTTGGAATTCTATATAAGTATATCAGTTTTGGAATTACCTAGACTTTAACATGCCCCACTATGTTAATGCTTGAAGGCCCACCCCATTCACCTTAATCCTTCAGTTGAAGAAATCTAATGTAGGAGTCAAGCTAGGAACCTTAAAGAAGCATTTCTTAACAAGCAACCAAGCATTTTCCATCTTAAAAAAAGAGTAACAAGATAAAAAAGAGTGTTACTTCTCTACCCTCCCATTCACAGTTCTACCAATTGGGTTGTAAGTTTCTTTCCTCCCTTATCCCTCATTTCTATTACATGTTCTTTTCATTACGGACAATAAAAATCTCATGTATGGGGACCATCTTCAATGGAATTATAGATTAGGGGATCCAGTTGAGATTATATCTCAGGCATTTGCATTGTATAGGTAGAATTTCAGGTACTGTTATTAGGTTGTCTTTGTATTTATTATTGGTTAGCATGTGGTTTAGAACACAAAAGTTAGAACATGTAGGTCAGATGTTGTATTGTACAAAATTTATTTGGTTTTTGATTACAAAAGAAGTGACCAAGTATGGCATTCATATGCTATCCAAAGAGTCACTCGTACCCTTATCTTCATTATCCTTCTTGTGCATTTCTTCTTTTTTAAGTGCATTTTATTATTTTTAAAAAAATAAAAAATAAAAAATTGAAAAATTAAAAAGATTGAAAAAAGAGTTTTTGAAAACTCCCTTGCGATGACGATTTAAGGTGTGATGGTTTATTAGTCTGCAAGTTTTTTCACCAAAGGGATTTTTTTGCTCAAAATTTTAAAATATGTGTTTAAAATTGACATTACTAGTTGTGATTGCATTACCTCATTTTACATGTCGATTGCTTTTGAGAATCACATGGTTTGATTTGGTTCACCTTGGTGACTGAGAACTATTCTGGAGTTAGTTGTATTGACTATAGTAGATTGTCCTGTAAGACTTTAAGCCTAAAGATAAATTCATCAATTTAGTCTCAATATTCCTTTCATGTGTGAGTCGAACTTAATTTGGTTCTCTTCAAAACTACATTCAGCATGTGCATTTGTTAAAGTTATTAAGGCATTCTTTGATTTATAAATCCACATGAGTAAAAAGCCACCCAATGATGTATGTTTACCCTCTTCTTTATCCATTATGCCTTTGCCCATTTTGTTATTGCAGCCATATCCACTACACTCTTGGCTTGCATATTTCCTATGTCAAAGCTAGACTCTAGTTAAGGAACACTTTTAAGTTGAGTTGGACATATTTCGAAAGTCTTTTTATTGGTGGTTGGGATTAAAGGGATTATGAGTTAAGATCATATGTTTTCTATGTCATTCGCATGTCTTTTATTTCATTGTCTTAAAAAAGGCAAAAAACCAAAGAAGAAAGAGAAGAAAAGAAAGAAAAAAAAGTTGTGAACAAAGTGATTGACATGGTGATGATTTAAAAAGTTTATATCAACTCTTTCCCTAGTGGATCTTTGTGGGTTATGTGCTTATTTCCAAACTGTGGTGTGAAGTTAGTGTTTTCGAAATTTATTGTTATAGAAGTCTTTCGACGCTCCAACCTTTTAGCTAGTAGCACTATTTTTCCCTAAATGATTCCCTTCTCCCAATTAATGATTGGCTTCATCAAATGCAAACTTTTTGAAAGTCCTTATAATTGCATTTTGCCTCATTAGAGAGCCTTAGCAAGCCTAATGGTAGTTCATATAATTGGATTGAATAATAAGCAAACCTAAGTCATATACCAAACACATGAGCATAGTGATTCTACTTTATGGTTTTGATGTTATATCAGTTGCTAACATTTGGGATTCTTAGAAAGCATATTCAAATATATCCTAGATCATACAAAGGCCAAAATCGCTTTGCTTGAAAGGGACAACTGCAGTCAACTATCCTAGAATTAGACAACATCAACATCAAAGCTTGAAAGAGTGGATTTTGCATTAGGAAATGAGGAATGAATAGCTAAGACATTAAATGAGCTTGATGATCTAACTCTCCAAGATACAAGATGCCAAGAACTAACTGACTATATATTTAAAAAGTGAACGAATGTCATGAGCTTTGAGATAGCTGGTATCTGTGAGAGAAAAGCATCCAATGGAATATTCTAAAGCATCCAACAGCTACATCTTTAGGGTTCTCCGATGGCCTCATTCTCACAACTTAAGAGACCTTGCTCAAGATAGAGAGTATACGACACACAAAGGGCTTAACTCATATCTTAAGTGTCAAGGTACTCTTCAGTGATCCATTTCAAATAACTCTAATCTTTGTACACACATTGGAGATTCCTTGTGAGGAAAGAGGGATGTCAAAATCTAGCTTATAATTAAGAGGTCTAACTAGGAGTTTCCTCCATCTTAAGTGAGAACTTAGGAGAAATCACTTCAAGAGAGGTCTTGAAGGGTGTGTTGTGATCAAGATCCTTAGATGGATGCTTTTAAATTATGTAAATCTCAAGGCAGGTTAATCAAAGTGGTTGAATCCTAAGGAAGGGTCCTTAGGTGGGGATGCAACCTAGTTGGAGGGGTGAACTTAGTTAGAAAACTCCATGTGCTTTACTTTATATTCTGCTCTCTTATTGCTTGTGCTTGACTTTATTATTCAGGGTCCTTGAGTTTGCTATTATCTGTTACATTATGTGGTTAGGTTTATATTTATAAATATTTGTGATCACCCTATTCAGACCCCTCTGGGATTACTAAGCTTACTTAGGACCAATATTTGTCAATGTTCTTCTTTGCTTCCCACTGCCAAGACTTTGCACTTGACCTGAGCATGGCATATAGCATGCACAATCTGTGGGAAGCTTCTGGTTGGCCTTCCCTTTTTTGTTGATTTTCCATCTTAGCACAGTTGTCCCACAATGCACAGCCAAGTTGTGTGAAGTCTCTAGTTATTGTATGTGGTCTGTTGCTTAGCTTTAACTCTCTTCTTGCCTTGACTTAGTTCCTTTGATCTCCTAAAGCTCCAAGAATTGATTCCTTAGTGCATTCCCTATAATAGCACAAAGCCCAATTAAAATGAATTATTTTCATTTACCCTCATCAAGGTTTTGGTAAATATTATTTGTACTCATTATATTTTTGAATTATCATTTGCCTCCCTTCACCTTTGCATAATAGTATTACAAACCCCTTAAATTATAAAAATTCCCTTCGTGTTTATACATTTTTTGCCCTTACCACCTCAACTTTATTTGTTTGAAGTTTAATTGAAGTTTGAACTAATTCTGTTAATCTTTGATATGATCAATGTGATCATTAGTGGTCGCAGTAGTGACATCGAAACCACTACTAAGGTCATCAAGGTCCAGCAAGCCTCCCAGCACTCCTGTGGTGCAATCTGAATATTGCTTCATCATCTAGGATAAGTTCCCTTGTCATCTTCTTCTCTTCAATTGCCCAATATTTGGCTATTTTCAAGCAAGAAGACCAGCAGCTTTATTGTTAAAGGTGCCAAGCAATCTCCTTAAACTATGTTTTTGTCTTGTTATTTACTAATCAAACTAAGTTCAAGAGAATTAAGAGCATTTTTGTAATTTTGGGGGTTTGTAATATTATTTTACAAAGGTGAAAAGGGGTAATTAGTAATTGGAAAAGTTCAGGGGTACAAACAATATTTACCAAAACCTCAAATGGAGTAAATGAAAATAATTCCAATTAAAACTCCAACTTAGAAGTTATTTTTAAGCTACAATCTAGTTACCAAAATTGTAAGCTTCAGACTGAACAATTACTATAGGATACTATTGCCAATTAGTTACTCTTTTTTTTTTAAAATTTTCTATTTTTTCTTTTGGACTTTTTTCTTTTTTTTTCTTTTCTTTAGTCAATGGCTTTTTCTTTCTTTGACAAAATAGAATAGAAAATTAAGCTATTGAAAGGCATAGTACATAAAATTATCAGCGTATTCCAAATATATAGAAATAACCTATGTTAATGAGAAGGAGCACTCCAAATGCACAATACTGTCATCCCCTCTTCCAACCATTGAATGAAAGCACCCAACTTAGATAACCCCAAAAGACTCCCCGCAACAATGAAATGATACTCTATAGTCTTGGCTTAACAAGAAAATATGTGTTTGGCCAACAATTAATATAAATAGATCACAACAAATATAAATATGAGATCAATGGGACTAGCAAGTGGTTTAAACATTCATTATAGGGTAGGCTTTCTTGATAATTTTAATTGAAAACTTAAAGAAATGCAAAATATGACCATCAAACATGTGCGTGTTGAATACAATTTTAAACGGGGGTCTAGGGAAGTTATAGAGTTGGAAAATGGAAGAGTCATAGATGAAAGAACACAACACTAAATGTTGGGATTAGTTCATTGAGAGCTCAAGGTCTCAGGATGTCTACTACACTCTTATCTAGCTTATCAAATGAATCACATGTACTAACATTAGCGCTAAGGACTCCAATGGGCAACATAATTGTCAATCAAGACAACAGGTCAAAACAAGAGAGATATTTCATGACACTTTCACAAATATTGGTCACACCAAAATAAGCTACACATCAAAAACCAATCAAACTTATAAAAGTTGTCACACATAGCACAAGAATCCTTGCAGGGTGGTTATCTTGATCAATATACATAATTTTCTACATGCAATCCTATATGCAAATCTAATATGCAAACATGCCATACATACAAGTAAGATGTCAAATGAAAATGCTAATACAACCTAATGATCCTACACATATGTGTGAGGCGCTTAGCCAAGCATTGTTCAAGTTAAATAAACAAGGAGAAAGGCAGGGCAAACAAAAAAGAACAAGCTCATTAGGTTAGGTGCTCGGTGCACCTAAGTTAAGGCCTCTTCAAGAAAGACACATGGAGCATCAATGACTCTATGTCAAGATCAAGACCTAGGACACCTATTTCAACGTAGTCAAGGCCAACAGAAACTAGTTTTATGGCTGAGAAAAGAGCTTAAAGAATAGAAGGAAGAGACAAATAGCAAAATCATACCAAATACAATGAATGCCCTCTTAAGCCCATGAAAGGCCTTATAAAAATCATAGAAAGAATCAAAGAATGTAGTCCACACGATCTTCATATACGAGTCTTCCAAGATGCACAATACACGTTAAGAGAGGGATGTCCAATATGGGTCCTAACGTATATCCAAATGATTTTCACACATTACACGATGATTATTAATGAGCTTTTCAATGCATAATTCAAGGGAAGGAGAAGGTCATGAACAAGAAAGGAAAGCACGAAAATAATCAATGAGATCAGGAAAAAGATTATGATCATATCTAAGACTAGTAGGGACCTTAACACAAGTATCTCTTGAGTCATCACTTAAGTCAACATCAACTTTTGATTGTGTATCAACCCCAAAAGTCTCACTGACTTCAAGCCCAGCTAGAGAAAGGGCATATCATGTATGGTTAGGATAATATCAGCATTGTCCCTAGGGATTCTTGGTGAGGTTGGAGCAACCAAAGATATTGATAGAAAAAGAGGGTCAGATACTTCATCCAGTCCATACTCTAAAGAAAAAAAGAACACATTATCATCAGGTAAGTCAACATCAAGTCTAGGAAATTGCAGAGTAAGGGAAGTCTCATGCAATAGGTCGTACCCCCACATTTCACATTAGACAAGCTGCTTAATTGTTGTCCCTATCATGTTTCAAGCCTCGCATAGCGCGTGTTGGAGGTGGCATAATAAAAGTACGTGATTTTTAATGTAAAAAATATTAGCCAGAAGTATGCAACTTATCATTGTAGCACTTGAGGATCGTCTCCTTAGGGGGCTGAGGATGAAATTGGGCCATTGATAAAGTCTACACTAACATGATTATTAATGAAATTAGGTAAGCAAGATAATTAAACTTAATAACCAGCAAGTTATTAATCATATTTTCTAAATTCTACCAACTTAAGCTAACCAAAATGACAATCTAAAATGATATATAACCAACAAAATAAGATAATCAAAGAGTCAAAATTGAATAACTATTAGTCATCCTAAACATCTGATACAAAAGGGAAATTGTTAAGCATAAAGGTTCTATTCTGTTGACATATTTATCTTAGATAAAATAACCAAAAGCTAAAATTTTTCTGAACAGGAACTAGTCATATGCTATCATCAAAGCTTATGGTGACCCCTCAAAATGAGAATGAAACAAGCAATGAAGAAATAAACAAGAAAAGCTGCAAGAGAAATAGAACATAACCAGGTGATAGAGGGGGAAAATAGGGGCTATAGGTATCCTCTAAGCAAGCTCAACCTAGCTCCCATCTCTACCAATGGAGGTACCTCCATACCGAGAACATAACAAGAATGGAGAAGCAGGAGACAGTTATCCCACCATGCAAATGCCTAACACCAACAATAAAATTAAAACTGAAATCTAAGAAAGGAAAGGTAGAGCATTCTGCTAAATAAGTTTAATCCAACAACCAAGCTTCCATTAATGACCTCCTTAGCTGTGAAATAGCAAAATCACAACTCAGGTTCAAAATGTGCAAAATAAGAGTTGTGGACGGAATCAAAGAACAAAACAAGACATTAGGCATTTTGGCAAAAAAAGCTTAGCCCAGCATCTATGCAGATTCCATCAAAGGAGTAATTCACCGTGCCAATAAAGCACAAATCAAAACAATATTTAATCAAATAGAGCAGTAAAGAACGGAGTATGAAAAACATGGGACAGCTATTGGCATTTAATCAAGCGAAATTCAAAACTAATTCCATAAAATTAAAACCCGAGTCATAAATTCCAGAGAGCTTCAATCCAATACATGAAATTTAAAAGGTGAAAAATTAGATTTGAAAACTAAAAATAGGCTGAAAGAAATTCAAAACTGGAATTCAAACCCTAAAATCTATTCTAAACTATGACAAAAATTGAAACCTTGGAACCTACTCAAGCCTTCAATTATTACTGTCCTTCGTTTTATAAACGCCCAAAGGTCAGTTCCTTGATCAATTTGAGTCGTATGATATATGGATCATTAAATGATAGTGATGAAGAAGAGGGGGCATGATTTGGTAGTGATGGAGCACACAGTGTCACACAATTATGAGAAAAGATTTAAATTTATGAACTTTACAACTAAGTCAAAACATTATCTTCTTCTTAAGTGATTTTCCTTTTCCTATGTTAAGTTTTGAGGTGGGGACCAGAATCTTTCATTTTCTTCAACACCTAGGGCTCTTCATTTCATAGTGATGGCTCAAGGACCAATTTTTGCATAGTTGAACAAATTGGAATAGGATTTTGTATTTAATCAATTGATTTCACTATGGAGCTAGGGTTTTCTTTTAAATGGATACAGATTATGTAATGAGAAAAGATGACAGTTTAGAGAGAGAGAGAGAGAGAGAGAGAGAGAGAGAGAGAGAGAGAGAGAGAGAGAGAGAGAGAGAGAGTGTTTAGATGAATGAAAGGGACAATTCGGTTGATTATTTTAGTATCTCTGCTGCTATAGTATTTATTCTATTACTTTCTTTGATTCTAACATTGTCATCCTATTCATTGTAATACTAATTTGTTGCCTGCTTGTTTTTTATAGTGTAACTTTATAATTTTCAATTTGATTGGTAGAAGCCATC
>NCQV01059514.1:0-15310 GCA_002740545.1 Lophocereus schottii
TTTTTCCCCTTTTGGGATGAGAACTATACTACTAATAATGCGTTCTCTTCTAATTATTCCCAAAAATAATAAAAAAATTAATGCAAACTTAAGCATAAGAATCTAAAGTAAAAAACCTAAAATATATACATAAGTCACACATTGGCACATTGGTCAAAATTAGTAACTAAAATTTCGGGTTGTTACATCCTTTCTCCCTTAAACAAAGCTTCGTCCTTGAAACTTGACGTATTTGATTTTTCGAATGTCATGGTCAAAGTCAAATGTCATATATGATTAGGCAAGGTAAATCACATTTTATTTACGTAAGCATGCATAGACACATTTTGCACAAAATCATACACATGCACATCATCAAATAATTATCAACCACATGCACACACAAGATCCATAGGTTAGAGGTGGTGGGATTATTGCTCTGATACCTCTTCTGTAATGCCCCTCCCATCGAAGGCAGACCCGTTACTGCCATGGATGTCCGACAGAAAACACCCATAAGGCTCTAACCTCCTTATTCTTAACAAACTTATTTGAAGACAAATGCAGCAAAAGTCTTCACTAGAATTTGCTCAAAGTTGATAAAGTAGTTCTAAAGCATGCATTTTATATATCTATTTAGATCATAACCATAACAGTCTGATATAATACATATAAAATACATCCATATCGAATTCATTATGCATATTCCAGAACATAAACACATAACAATACCTGCATTCCCAGCTTGATCCTCGAAAAAGGTATTTAAGAACTAGATAGCCTTCTTAATGCTCTCCTGATCCCTAGTTGCTTCCAAAAACCTAAAAGCCAGTGAGGTCATAAGCTTCCCAAGCCTAGTGAATCACCCTTATTTTCCACATTATTATACTTTGCTCATTACCCGACTTACACATCAACGCATAATACATATAGCATTGAGAATTAAAATATTAGCACATAGCATATAGAATGCCACATAAAAACGTGCTCATACTTTGGAAATAGATTCATATCCTTCTTATCTATCATACTCCTAAAACTTCACAAACACACATGCACATATATGTAATAAGATGGGCAATTAGTTAACTCAGCCATACTTAGGCTATGCCGAGTATGATTTAGGGATACTTATTTCTACTTTACTCCCTAAACAAACTCCATTGCTAGTTTAGAGAAACCAACAATAATTGTCTCATATCAATCATATCTCTTGGGCTCCTGGTCTATACCAAAGTCCAAAAGAAAGTAAAGTTTGATAACTCATGCTAATGGTCTAACCATAACCAAAACCATAACATACAAAGGCATATTCCTTATAAGATTTCACATACTTGCTAAAAGCACATAATGCATTTGGAACGACTCTAAGTTCAACTGGGAAACCAGGGTTAGGAATAGGCAAATAGAAGCTAACCTCACCATAAGAGAAAGCGTCTCTTTATAGTCTATACGCTCAATTTGGGTAAAGCCTTTCCTCCATAAATGGACTTTACACTTGTCAATCGATCCATCTTTCCAATGCTTCATCTTAGAAAGCCACTCGTTTCCAATAAACTTACATTGACATGGAAGATAAAAATAACCCTTCCTAGTCCATTGAGATTTGATATAATGATATACAAGACCTATAAGTTTGGAAAAATATTTTTGGGTTACAATAGATTAGTTGAAATGATTTCAAGGGACAAATGTTTATTAATTTGATCGAAATTGTCTGAAATTATGAATTGTCCCCAAAATAGTTCTGATTTTGTTGTTTTCTTGGGTCTTTGAGAAAATATGATTATTTTTAATATTTTTTAATTTTTATAATGACTTTACTGGTACTAGTTAAAATAATCTACTAATATATCATAAATATTATATTTTTATTAGAGGTCCATCAGGATTAATAAAATAATAAAACTTCATTAGAGGGTTTTAATCACTACCTGAACTTAGTCGGCATTAGATTCATATGTTCCTCTAACTTCTAATTTGCAGAGAATACTGATTTAACCACACTCTCTGGTATCAGGCACAATAAAGATCTATTTTGTTTCCTACGTCAGACGGTAGCCATTAATCAAAATTTTATATTTTTAAGGATAGTGAAACTTTAATCAAAAAATTATAATACCTAAGACATAATGTTTGATTGAGTAACATTTTTCATAGGAAAACTTCTTTTATTAAAAACTTGAAAGTGGAAATATTACAATGGAAGGATTCGAAGGACAACTTAAATAGTAAAAATCATCAGAGATGCTTACTCATAAAGAAATGGAGAGTCCTGACTTATCTTTTGACAAGTGTACTTAAATGACCATGTCCTTCCATAATACTCAGCTTTTCCTTTTATGGAGGAGATGCAATATATATGATGCCCTAATTACTACAGTATACACACTAATATAGGATACTATTTCACGGCTACAGTAAATTTACTGACTTGTCATTCAGATAAGATAATACATAATGGTGCAATAATATTTCTAGGATATTGAATGTTGATAACACTAGTCATCCATATTAAGATTCTACATGCCTTCTTCTATAATAATGTCTTCAAGTCCATCATTATCCACATAATCATCAAAATTTTCATCAAGTCCAAGGATCTCATTTTCCAAATAGATCATGTAGACATCTCTTTCTTTTTTCTGATAGGAATTTTTTAGCTCCAACATCAAAGAGATAATTAAAGATATCTTCAGAAGGAGCTCATTTTACATTCAATTGCTTGTGAAATCACTACGATAAATTAAAGCAGTCTTTTCACATGCATTAGTATTTTTTCTTATTCAATCAATATCTACATTTTCCCTATGATTCTAGAATATCATAGGAACACTTATGATACTAGTGATTGAAAGTTGCATACCAATTGTTGAATCATTTTTCTTAAACATAGAAATTTATTTTTGAGTATACTATAGAAGTCTTAAGGATTCCATTTGTAACTCTAAAAGGTTGAAATCTCTGTACTATTGGAAAGCCCAAAGATAACAAACCAAAGCTTGATCTACTTTTTCCGTCAAATTTTAAAATATCCACAAGGATTCTACTGGAAGGAGAGGCTCGTTAGCAAACTCACGAGTTAAACTGTCTACAGAGAATTGTTCGATCCCTGTGTATGTTCAATAGAGAAATAAAAATGGTTAAACCATAATCGTGTACATAGGAGTCACCCTTGCACTTGCATATTTAATAAATTATTTTGCACATAACTGAGTATTTCTTCATAATAAATTCGAAAAAAAGGGTTTGGAGCTAAAAAGATTAATAACTTTTCAATTCTCTTTACAACTGTAAGGTTTTCTTTTTTCATTGTAAGCTAGTGCCATTTTGCTTTATTAAAAGTTTTACTGTAATATTTGTAGATTTTTTCTTCTTCTTTGATTTTGGGTACTATACGCCAGTGCTCATTACTCTCAAGAATCAAATAACCTTCTTTATTAGGCAAGTTAAGAATAAGAGGATTTTGGCACATATTTTTAAATTTTGAACATTTTTTGAGCTACTTGGATCCATATCCAACTTAATTTCTCCTTAACCTTCTACGGTAATGGTTGTCGCAAGTTAGCTAAAATTCTAATGAAATCTAAAGCATAGGTTAAACTTCTAAGAAACCTTTCTAATTGCTTCAGATCTTCCATCTTCTCAAAAAAATTTTTACTTTTTTCCAAAATATGCTTATGTGGAATAATTTGTCTACCTTTTATTTCTAGATCTAAAAAACTCTATTTATTGTTCAACAAAAATGCAGTTGTTCTGACCAAGGATAATATCATGATGAAGATATCTTTGGGTGCTAGCTACAAAGTCATCTTTGTGCTATTCTATGGTCTTAGAAAGGATGAGAACATCATCAATGTAAACTAGATAACAATGATTGAGATCTTTGAAGATGTTATCGATTTTCTTTGGAATATTTGAGGCATATTTTTAAGATCAAATGGCATCACTATCAACTCGTAATGTCCTTAAGGGGCATTTAAAGCGGTTAAAGGAATACTTTCTCCATCCATTTTTATTTACCGGTATTCGTTTTTACAATACATTTTTGAGAACCAAAAGGCTTCTGGAATCTTATTGAAAAGAACTATTTTGTTAGGAATATAATAACTGTCAAAGATAGTTTTATCATTAAGCTTTTTGTAATTGATTACTATTTTAGCTTTTCCCTTTTTTCTTCAGCATGATTTCTCACCATGAACGTAGGACTAGTGTGAGGACTATTACAATTCCTAATTAACCTTTTATCCAAAAGTTCCTTGATTTGTTAGCAAATTCTTGGATATCCTGGTGGGTTTGCACCATTCGTTAAACTTGGATAATAATCTTGGGATTTAACAAAGTAATCTTTGCAAATGTTTTATCTTTATCCCAAAATTTAGAAGATTATTAGAGTAGTTTTATTTGTATAATTCTTTTTGTTGGTTAACAATTTGCTTTTTAATGGATAACTCAGGTAGTAATAATGTTAGTACTGCTTCACATTATGCAGGAATTACCTTTTCACTACGTTGGCTATGTATAAACCCAATCTTCTTATACACCCTATTTAATTCATCAATAGAAATTGAACGACCTTTTATTACGAATATAAATTAGCCTATGATCTATGTGCGTAGAGAACACAACCTTTGAAAATTATTTCCTATAATCATATCTTGAGATGGTTAGGTCATAGAATTGGTATGATGCATTGGGCTCTCTTATTTCAAAGGATAACCCTTCTATGCCTTAATTGTGGCTCATTATGCTATTATTAGCTATTTTTGCCTGTAATGGATTTTTTCTTTTTTTTTTCGCATGAGTTTTGAAAATAGAGATTTTTTTTGAAGACATAGAGAACAGCCACTAGCGGTGTAAGCACATAATTCATGGATATTATACCCATCCAATCATATATTTATTGGGATATAAATGCTGTTAGAATTAGTATTAGTGATTTCCTTACATATCCTCGCTGTCATATTTTTTACGAATTTGTCCTCATAAATTGGCTTATTAATAGTCCTTCTTTTGTATCTAATGATTTTCTATCCAGACTCATTCTTCGATCTGCACTATTTCTTGTACGTTTAAAACTAATTCTACTCATTTTACTGGTCATACTAATTTTATCATTTTTTTTAATTTCTTCTGTTGTGGTTAAAGATCATTTCTCTCCATTTTGATCTTGAACTCATACTTCTTAATAGTCAATGGCGATTTTTTCATTCTCATTGATGTCTATTACATTCTTCTTATTGACGTTTGCAGGATTGGCAAAGTCAGATTTCCATGACCTACCTATTTTTCTCTCATGCGGATTGGATTTGATCCTTTTGAATTTTTGGTGTTGGAGTTGGGCTTTCACATTTTTCTACCTTTTATCATTAGTACCTTAGTTTTTGAACCTATGGTATTATCTAGACCTGACAAAAACTGATCCAAACTAAAAACGTGATCCAAACCTACCCAAAAATTCTGGATTTTCAACATAATTTTCTTGACCCGAACTTGAAGTAAACTGAATTTAAAAAATGGGCAAATTTTTAGGTCAACCCGACTTGAACCCGAACCTACCTACTTGACCCAAATATTATATCCCTATTTTTGATTTTTCTCTAAAGTTTCCCCCTTACAATAATAGTTTTTCATTTAACGAATCGTTTATAGAGACGATGTTATATAATTATTATATCTCTTAACAAATTAGACAATCGTACCAATTCTTTCCTAAATTCATTCCCAAAAAATAACGCCATGTACAAGTTATTGATTGAGCAATTTTAGATAATGGGCATGAAATATCTATCTTCAGAAAATCAAATTAGAATAATACAAGTATTAGAAATGTGCAAGTCATACCATTATATACTTACTGAAATGAATACCTTTCATCGTATTTTAAATAATATTACAGTGTACTAATCTAAAATTTTGATATTATAATTAATAGATAATGGTGATATCTTGTGCATATATAATATTATTTTATTTAGCTTCCTTCCAATTGGTCTCGAACTTGATGTTAATATTGAACAATGGACCAACTTGTATTCATTTTAGGATCAGCCCACTAACAAAGCATACATGGTTAGGTAATAGTAGGCTAATTAAAAAAAAATCAAATCATTAAATAGATTATTAATGGGTCAAACCACTCCAATCCATTGTCATTCTTTAGATGGACCGCCTATTAATGATCCTCACCCATTATTAATATTTTAATATATTGATCAGCACACTCAAACATCACTCATTGTCCACCTACACATGACATTCATATATCATTTGAATATTTTTAATATTCTTTTAAGGAAATACAATTAGAATACTTGTTCATTAAATATAGATAATTTTAAATGATAAATATATCAAGATTTTGATTTTTACAAAAAGAGAAATAACTCACTAAGAAGGTGTTCCAAACTCGTTGGGTTGACCCAAAACCCGTAAAACCAAAATACATCCGTCCACATTATACTTGAACAAGAAATGCACCAGACTCATGTTTTATTCGAATCCTAATACACCCGACCCATATTTAACTTGCCCGCCCACAAACTGACAGGTCTAGTGTTATCTAATTTGCAGATTAGTTTGCAAAAGATCCTTAGTGGATCGCCTCTTCCCTTTATCTCCATCATAAACATTTTTATCTTAAGGGATAGAAAGTTTTTAAGCAAATTCATCTTTTAGGCTCACATAATATCCAGTTTGACAATTGAATCCTATTGAATCATTACATGAATTGGTCTTAATCCCTTCGTTGGTGCTTGTCTGCAGGTCGTGTTTTTCTGGGATGTGACGGCATCTAGTGCCCCTGGTTGGTTGAGGTATGTCTCGGCTCCTTGTTTATTTTGCTCTCCGGCACATTTTTTCCTCCTTGGTTTTTGGTTTGCAATCGTTTTCTCTATAAACCTTTTTCAAAAAAAAAAACTATTTTATGGGTCTTAAGGAATCAACCTCTCTGTGGGTAGGAATACCGGTAGGAATAAGGTTGCCTACAACTAGATCTCCCCAGACCCCGCGAAAGCGGAACCCACACTGGGAGTTGTTGTTGTTGGTCTTAATCCCTTGGTAATTTGCTTATTAAATTTGGTATATCTAATATCATAGAGTTAAGCATAAAGATCGATATCCTTACCGTAATATTGTAGTGGTATAATTTGAACTTGAATGCTTCCCACATGGATACGTCTATACTTTCAATCCTTGTTATGCTTAAGGACACTCTCGCAATTAACGAGATTAACTTCTCCTACATCATATTCACAGTCTATTATCTGTAAATCGCCTTCCATCATTTCAACATATGTACTTACTTTTTAATTGAAAGAAGGATTTTTTTATGGATCATATCTTTCTATATCACAAGCAAGACCCAATTTCGTGTGGCCTCTTCATTCTCATTATCTACTATAAATCCTTCACCTCACCGAGACTAATGGAGCTTTTTATGCTTAACGATATTTTTACAGTTAATGAGATTGATATCTTTCGCATCATATTCAAACGATGTAATGTATTTTTCATTGATTATAGAATATATGGGATAAGGTAGTTTGTCATGAAAAATTCCAAGATTGGTTTCATTATGCCTAAATTTTGTAATAATATTGGCTAGATTTATCAATATAATTTTCCAAAACCCATGTCCTAGAGCTCCGTGTTAGTAATCTTTCTTTGCTATCCTCTAACTTTTTCATTAGAATCAAGTTTAGCTCTGATTAATTCATTTTTAATTTTCTTACATAATTTTTAGAACATAGCGGTAGCTGCTGCTATCATTCTTAATGCGTTCTTACCTCTATCATCTAACAAGTCCTACTAATGAGCTACATAATTTTTAGAACATAGCGGTAGGTGTTGCTCAATATAGTTTAGAAAATTTTTAGCAATCCATGTGGTACCCAAATTCAGGAGACTATTCATACCTTGTTTTCAATGTCAAGTATTTTTTCTCTACTATGAGCTCCATCTATGTTTACCATGTAGCCCATTTCACTAATTGGGGTAAGACTAATTTCTTTGAAGGATACGATTTTCTTTGGGATGAACCCAAAGGAAAAAGTTGGTTGTTCGTTCTCTTGGGACATATCTAAGTTTCCTAAAATGGGTATTTGTCTAGCCGATTAGCCAAACTTTTCAGGTTTCGAAATTACATTATTAACTAAATTGGATTCAAATTCATCGATATTATCATCTTCATCGATTTCATCGATTTCACTTTCAACCATCAATTTTCCACATTTTTTTCTCTAGTTTTCTAGTAACTTCTTCTAAAGAACTAGCATGTAGATTCTCAAGTTTAATTAGATTCATCTATTGATATATTTCTTCTTCTAATTGGATATTATTTGTCTATTCACTTTAATCAAATAGCACTTCTTGCTTTTCTACTATTGTGTCCATGATTTTGTTTAGTTTTCTAGATTTTGTTTTTTTATCAAACATATTTTGTAACTCTTCTAGATCGTACTGCATATATTCTATCCTCTTTCTTTTCCTCTTTTTCTTCCTTTTTGGATGATTTGCTACTGTTTTTCCTAATTCTTTTTCGATTTTTATATCTTACAAAGCAAATGATGCTTTGTTTTTTATGCTTTGGAAATGATATTTATGTTGAAATAAAATGCTAATACCTAAATCAGATGTTTCACTATGTCCAACTTCTTTGATTAAAGAAAGATGAATTATAGACAATTGCTTCTTTACCTCCTTAACTTCATTTTTAATTTTTGCTAATCCTACTAAAGTTCTAAAATGATATCAGTGATACAGTTTAATTACAGTACTTCTAAAGTGGATCCTTCTTGGCTGTGCACAATATGTGAATAACTATGAGAAGAACAAGTAGATGATGATTCAAGCATTAAATGTAATTAATTATGTTAATTAGCTATTAATTATATTAATTATTTTTTGCTCACGTGGCTTTGATACCAGTTTTTATAAATAGGAAATTAAATAACCTAATAATAGAAGATAGGGGACTAAGTTGCAAATATTTTTCGTACTTTTGGAAATGGAGTTAGATATGAAAATAACATAAATTTAGGGTATATAATGTAATCAAAAAACTAAGTTTAATCAAGTTTGATCCTAGAAATTATTTGCCCCAAAGTTGGATGGACTGAATAATACTTTTTAGGAATTGTGAGTTTAGAAAATTATTTACCCCACCTTGGATGGTTTGGAACAAAATTTATTCATGGAAGATCACCAAGTTCCCAAATCTTATTTCTTTCCATTGAGTTCATCTCGTCTTTCATGGCATCTATCCACTCTTTGTCATTTGATGAATTAACCATCTCTTCAAAAAAGGTGGGCTCCTCTACTTTCAAGAGAGTGCATAGGAATATTTCCTCTTCGATTTGGAAATATCTTCAAGGAATTCTTCCACATTCATTCCATCGAATTTTAAGGCCTTTATCATTTGTCTGTCTTGATGAAGAATCCCTCCCCCTTTCTCTAAGAGGTGTGGAACTCTTAGTACGTGAAGAATCATTCCCACTAGCCATTTGAGAGGTGGGATCCCAAATATTTGAACTAACTACCTATTGGGACCTAGAGATTGAAGAAGAATCTCATTTTCTCATTGATTCTCCTCAGAAATTGTACATTTTAGAAGAACCTCATTCACCTAAGTGCACAAACCTCCCTCCTTCCTGTGACATAAGGGAGACATACCATCCTTGATGACTTATGAGAATTCAAATCCTTCCCTCATTGAGAAATGGTTGAATGTCTCGTTGTAACCCATATAATTTGATGTCCTTTTCCG
Organism: Lophocereus schottii; assembly: GCA_002740545.1. Lineage (NCBI taxonomy): Eukaryota > Viridiplantae > Streptophyta > Magnoliopsida > Caryophyllales > Cactaceae > Lophocereus > Lophocereus schottii. Next base: position 9,746 of record NCQV01059514.1, read on the forward strand.
TTTCACTGATGTTTTGAGCTGGAGATTTAGGAAAAACCTCATTTTTCTGAGTAGATAAACCTCCCTCATTCCTGTGAGATAAGGGAGGCATACCATCCTTGATGACTTAGTGAGAAATGAAACCCTCCCCTCATTGAGTGATGGTTGAATGTCTCACTGTAACCCATATAGTTTGATGTCCTTTTTCATTTCACTAATGTTTGAGAACTCATCCTTAAGAAATTCAACATTGTGGGAGTTGATTTCTGTCATGCCACCATTTGGATGTTTGCTATACATTACACATCCATTGGAATGTCCAAGATACCTTATGAAAACCATCTTGATAGCTCTTGGACCAAGTTCTCCATATTTGTGGGTTAGGTTACACATATAACCAGCCAAATCCAATGGGCTTAAGTGTTCTAATAATGGTTTTTTAATATACCACAACTCGTATCGCATGATCGATACACTCTCACTTGGCACGTGGTTAAAGATATAAGCTGTTGTAAGTAGCGCATTCTCCAAAAAACTAACTGGAAGGTTAACAAGTGCCATCATTGACCTAACCATGTTAAGCAATATCAATTGTTATGGTCTGCAACATCATTTTTATGTGGAGTACATGGAATTGTTAGTTGTCCTCATATACATTTCTCTTGACAAAACTGTCTGAACATATCAAAGAGATATTCATACCCTCGGCCAGTTTAAAAGTCTTAACTTTGTTTCAATTAAGTCTCTACTTCAGCTATGAAACATTTGAACGCATCAAGTGCCTAATAGTGGTGGGGTAATAACTACACATGCCCACATCGTAAATAATCATCTATAAAAGTAATGAAGTATATTGCCTCATAACCTGCCTTTGCGTTCATGGACCCATAGATGTCGGAGTAGATTAATTCCATAGGATTTGATGCCTATGAAGTCTTACCAAAAGGCTTTATGGTTACTTTGCCAGCTAGACATGGCTAATTTCTAAGCAACTTAACCCGAGTAAGTTGACCAAAATACCTTCTTTAGCTAGTCTACTCTAACTATCTTGACCCACTTGGCCAAGTCGAGCATGTCACTTAACAAATTCAGAATTAGAGTCAAAATATGAGACAAAAGTAGAAGATATATTCCTATAACTTTCATCCAAATCCAAAAACAATGAAATCTCCTTTGAATTTTGCATGGCTGATTAAATTGTTATTCAAAAAAATGTCTAAACCATTTCGATGAAAACCAAAAGAAAAACCTAATCTTTTTAAAGAAACAAAAGATGCAAGCGAACATCACAATTCAAGTGCACAGAAAGCATCCTAAATTAACAACTTATTTCCATCATAAAGTTTGAGTTGGTATGTTCCTTTGCCAAGGGCATCTCCTTGTCGTAAGCTCCCTAGTTTGATAGCCTTTAAACCCATTGGATAGTGATGGAATTCGACGAATCGAACTTTATCATGAACTATGTGCTTGATTGCTCCTATGTCTACAATCCATTGAGGAAAAAAGTTACCAACAAATGTATAGGAACACACAAATAATGCAAGATTTTTAGTAAATGAAGGTAACTTGACCAACTCAGGGCAATCTCGAGTGAATGTTCCTTCTTTTCATAGTTACAACACTTCACACATGTTGTATTCTTCTCTCCATTACCCTTAGCCTTTTTCTTAATAGCAACACTGCCTTTTAGCAAGGAACTCTAAGAAGGGCGAGGATTCTTCTCGGGCTGCTTATAGTTAGTTCGTTGGCTTTCGATCTAATTCCTCTGGCAACAAATGCTACATTATGGAGGTGATTGATTTTAAACACTCTTCCTCTATTTCAAGGTGCTTTGACATCACCTTAAAGGCCTTCATGTGTTTATTATGGGCCATAATGAACTTTAAGTTCCTCTAATAACCAGCATCATCTAGGACAGCTGAATCATATTTAGGACTTATTCCTCCTCATAGATTTCTCACCCAGCAGCCTTAAGATCTCGAGCTATGTCATCTAGGGGTGGTAGATGGTTAGGAATACCTAGACTAGAGACAATAGACCATTGCATCCATCTTAATTGCAAGGTACGTAATGTTATAGCAGATGTCCAGCCAAACTTGGTCTTAAGCTAATCCCACGTCTCTTTAACAACGGAATAGGGCTCAAAATTTCTTAGTAGAACATCATGCACGCAAGACAACATAGTGTAGCATGCTGACCGATCCCTTTCGGACCAAGGTTGGTATGTCTTTAGGCTCTAATGCAGAGCAAGCTACCAACACTAAGATTCTCCAGCAGGCCATGGATTCGAGGTATAGGACCCCTTAATTACTCAAGAAAATGAGGCGTTACGGCTTATGCCCCATTGGGCCTCAAATGAGGGTCTAACTAACTTTACATAGGTGCCAAGGTAACTAGTAGCCATAAATAATAAGCTTAGGTAATCATTCTTCAAAGCCACTTCTTATTCATTTTTCCAATTTCAATCATAATTTTTACTTCAAATTATAGCTCTGCTTTGAATATGTATATAGGCTCTAATTTTGGTAAACTACATATAGGGTTGTTTATAGATCTAGGACTGGACCAGACCGAACCAAATCGGCCTAGACTAGAGATCGATTAAGGTCTAACATGAGGGCCGAGGATCGGACCAGTCTAAAGTCAGTCCAAACCAAGACTGATTGGGGAGAACCGGACCCGATTGGGACCGGACCAACCTTAAACCAAGTCTTAAATTGAAGCAACACGGAGCTACGGCTACCACATAAGTCGAATGAAAGAAGGCCTGAAGTAAGAGGAGGACCGTCGTCGTAGTGAGGATGCCTCACTCAACCTCCTTTCCATTATCAGTAAGTCGTTTAGGCAAAAGTTGTGTTGAAATTTGATTGTCTTGGTCGGAGTATGAGAGTGCAAGGAAATGGTGCCAGGGAACTTCAGATCTTCGTTTGGGCATTGGTAAAGTCGATGGAGTTGATGAACAAGTTTGTTTCTTTGTATTGTCTCTTATTCTCTAGGTTGGCCTTCTCATGTCCATTCTTCCAATTTCCTCACCCCCTCCACAACTTTAATTCATGTCTGGTTTGATCAAATGCATTTGTAAGATTGGATATGTAGGACATAGGCATTTTAACGAAAGGAGATTGTAACCACAAATTTCAAGTCTAAATCGAATTAAGACAAGAAATATGGAACAAATTCAAATTTTGTATTTAGAATAAAACTGGGTACAATCTCTGAATATTTTGTTACAAATGAACTAATTAAACTCCTCTTATTCGATCTCTTATTTGTGACTTGATGGAAGGCCGCCATAACTTGAACCTCAATCAAATGTGTACTTCAATCTCTACAGCAAATGATACGTTTTGATGTGCTTATTGTCTCTTTCTAAAGGATCTTCTGTGAGAGAAATTTTCTATTCCCGAATGAGGGGAAGGTGGAGCAATATTTATAGGAAGAAGTCTCCTCTCTCTTCTAGGATTTGCGAATCAATAGCCTTCTTGGGTCAATTGATAGGCCTTGAACTTGGACCAATGACTTGGGAGTCTATTTAAGTTGATGACTTGGTAGTCCACTCGGTTATTGACTTGATAATTTTACCAAACTATTGACTTGAGAGTTCATTCGGCCATTGATTTAGTAGTCATTTGGGCCTAAATAATTAAATTTATTAATTGGACTAGCCGACATTAATTAGTATAAATTATTTATTGACGCGTCACATATTTAATTTTTTTTGTACCTACAAATTGCCCCATCGGGACTAGGTCACATACACTACTTGGTGTTTAAGCGCGATCGCCGTCTCGACATATGTCTTTTGGGGTCGTTGTACAAGCAGGCTATAANNTCAAATCGTAATGTTGTCGATTTGACAGATGCAATTTTTTTTTCAACCGATCTAACACACTGTCGACATAGCTATTTCCACTTTTACATCACACATTTTTTTTCTGACTGCTAATTCGAAGAGAAGATTTTTTTTTTTCCTTCTTAAAAAAATGTAAGAGCTGCATCAAATTTGGTATAATTAAATATACTTACCAATTTATTAGACAGCGTCTTTAGCATATAAATTTCTCTTGCCTAAAATTTGAAGACTTGTTAACTAAAGCGACAACTCTTTTTTTGTTCTGTTTATCCTCTCACACCCTAAAACAATAAGATGGTTGCTAGAGGTAGTTCCCCATAACTTTTTATACTCCTCGTTAGCATCTGTGTAGTTGTCTTCTCCTTTGTCTTTCCTTTGTCTGCACCTAACGCTCCTCCTATTTATTAGTCTTTTGCCCCCAGAACCCTTTAAAAAAAGGACTTGATTTGAGCAGTGTCTCTTCAGGTGGGACATGCAAGTGGACTTTCTCCCTGTACACGAAATTGTTGGGAGAATAGTGATCCCTCTTGGTTTGAATTACAATGCGTGGCAGGCTAAATCATTGAAAGAACCTCATTGTAACAGGTGCATGTTTTTGTAAAAAGACATTTTCAGGTAACATCTAAACGTTATTCTTTCATCACCCACCAATTGCCAAGCACCGCTTCCTTGTTTTTATTAACGATTCCTTCATCATCTTGTACTTGTCAATGCCCAATTGATTTGTTTTTTTTTTTTTGTTGGTTTCGATAGGAAGAAGTCATGTTTTTGCTAACTCCCCTTTGCAAATGTTTTGCGTAAGAAAACGCAAAGATAGTTCTCTTTTACTATGCATACTCGTGTGCTGGCTTTTTTTTTACCCCTTTGATTGTGCAATTTTGTTTCCCTCTTTTTTTTAAAAAAAAGGAATATTTTTCTTGGAATTGTCTTGAATTATCTACATTACAATGTAAGACCCTCCTCTTTTTTTTTTTTGTATTATGGTTGTTTATCTATAGATTGATCCTTTTTAAAACTTGTTGTGTGCAAGGGTTTTCCCATCAAGTTTTTCATGACAGCAGGACTCAGTACTTGATGACTCATTGCGCATGAGAGTGATCGGATTTGGTCTTCAGACTTTGAGGAGAGAGCCTTTGCACATGCCAACGAGTGTAGCACTTAAAGACTCGTTGTGCTCTGCGGTTATCAGACTCGGTCTTTAAACATTGAGGAGAGAGCCTTCGCATATGCCAGCGAGACATCCCGGCTAAAGATTGAGCCATGCTTATGAGCCTGCCAATGATTTCATATCCTTGAAAACTAACCTGCAAAGATTTTTTTTTTGTTTTTTTTTGTGGCTCTTTTTTCCCTTTTTTTTTTTGTTTACGAAACTAACCACTTTTTTGTTTTTTTAGCAGGTGCTCAATCATAGTACGTTTTAAGAAGTACAAGCAACGGGATGAAATTTATCTTTCCGTCGTAGAGTATGAAGAGACGAAAGCAGAGCTGGGCAGCACATTTACTGGTTACCTATCCTTGCTTCGTCCAAAGTTTGAGCAGATACCCACTGTCCCTCGTTCCGACTTCACATCACTGTTGACTATCAGGGCTGCAGGTAGAACGCATGATGATATCTACCTTCTTCATAGCGCCAGCCATGACAATAGCCGGACCATCACCACTTTCCCACTGCGTGGGCGAAAAACTATTTCCGGTGAAGTTCATTGGGCGCCAGCATTGAAGATTCTTTTTCA
>NCQV01059515.1:0-16877 GCA_002740545.1 Lophocereus schottii
TGAGTAGTCATATGAAAGCCTAGGAACTCTATTTTATGCTCATGTAATTAAATTCGGTACAAGTCAAGAGTTGGTAGGAGAAAAAGACCATTGTTGCGATGCTGCCAGTTCCAGCACCAGAAACAACCACTTCAATTACAGCAGATGGTTCTCCCTCTTCATGTACGATTTTGACTTGATTCAAATTGGACATGAAAATAGACATTTCAAGGTTTGTGACATTTGAATCATCCATTTTGAGTAAGTAAGCACAAAGATACAGATTTTTGAAGTTGGAGGTCCTGCAGATCAGCCCAGCATGTTACGGTTTAAGATCAGTGAAGACCTTTTTTGTTCCCATTTGAGGATGTTCTTTTAGACTGAACTTGAAAAACTTTATATCAAACTTTCTACGTATCCTTATTGGAATCCAGTCAACGTAGTTCTGGTTGATACTTTAAGTATATTTTATTTTTTCCTTTTGCGAATTTAAGTACATACATAAAAAATTATTTACATCAACTCATGAATTATGGACACAAGCATCCTTTTTTGTTTTTAATTTGTGTTAAACTATAGTTGATACTCATTGAAAGCAGCGACCAAGCCCCTCAAAAATAACTCCTCTTTTTAGCATTGTCATGCCCAGTTAGGTCGCATTTTGTCCTCATCATCTTTTATTCTCTCCTTTTTTTTTGGGAACTTGACCAGAAATCAAAATTTTAAATGTGGTGGATAAACATAGCCTTAAAAGATTATGATATCTTCAAATTTAAAGCCCTACTCCCAATTAGGTCTTATGGATTATAAATGTTCCCTCCCCCCACCCTTAATCATCTTACATCTATCTTTAAGTAGCATATCACCTCCCCTCGATCCTCTTAAGGTTCAGTAGATAGGTGAGATACTGATGCTATAACCAAAAAAAGAAAAGTCTGACAATTCTTTTCAGTTAGCGTCAATTAAAGCTTTTGGATTCTGCACATTGATAGACTCTCTTTTTTTTGGGTCCCTATATGGTTTTTGCAATTATGCATGGCTGTAATTCCCCCAGGCCTTGACACTCTTCTATTTTTTTATTGTTTAAAGCCCCCTTTTTTGGCTTTTTCTTGAACAAAATGAACATAGCCATGATGGTCTCCTCCTCCCCTTTTTTTATCATCATTTGGTTGCAGACATCAAACACAAATTATAGATTAACTCTTCCATTACTCTTTTTTGTTTCTTTATGCGTTTTAGATCAACATTGGGCAGTTTCTTTAATTAAGGTTTATGCTAATTTAATTTCTTCTGAAGATAAAATGAAACCCAACGTTGTTTATTGATTCATGAGTCCCTATCAGCGACATTGAATTGAAAATTTTTTTTAACACTTTTTTTTAAGAACCTTTTTTCTTTTAATTGACTACAATACTCTCTATGGCTAGGACACAGCTTTCATCTTGAACTGATACAGAACAAAACAGCTTCCATCCATTGTTTCTTCTTCTTTTAGGAGTCCAGTGAGACCTAGGATGCGATGGATCTGATAGGATATAGGATTCAACAGAATCCATGATTTTGTGAATCCGCAGAACTTCAGATCCTACAGGATCCTTCAATTGATGGGTATGGCAAGACCCAAGGTCCCAATGGATTCGATTTCTTTGAGAACCTAAGAACTCGAAACTCCTCAGGATTCAATCTATCTGGTGTCTTGAAAGACTTGGGATTCCGAAGAATCGAATTTTGGGGATCTAATAGGACTAGTTTTGGCGGAGAACTGGGGCATGTCTTGAGTTTGATCTCCATGGTTTAATTACCTTTTAATCTTCGGTTTGAGCTTGTCACGAATGATGAACTTATTGCTACCGTGCTGCTTCTATTCTTCTAAAATCTTCTTGCTCTGTTTCATTTTTTTAGTCTCGCTGCCTTTACTTTGCACTGTATTTTCTTCAAAGTTTGTGCTCTCTTCTCTATATATTTTTTTTTTGGGTTGTTTCACCCTCCTCATTGTGGCCTCTGCTTCCCTCATTTATAATGAACAAAGCAAAAGAGTTGTAGGGTCCGACAATAGCTTTCCATGTAGAAGTTAATGCGAGATGGTGGGGCAACATGGGTTATATTACTAGCCCCAAGTAACTTCCATTACAAAGCTTTCTTGTATAATTTTATTCTCCCATTTTCCAGAGCACATTGAAGTCAAAGGCCCTTCCTTTGATTGGGCCTTTTTTTTGTAGGCTTATTGAATACAATGCAAAGAGCACACCATGAGGCCCCCCTTAGTTATTTTTTTATTTTTTTGGGGTAGAATTAATTAGTCAGTAGCTATGCAAAAATAGGACTTTTTGTAATTTTTATTTCCTTTTATTATATTATCATATCTACTTTTATTTTGATTTTATATTAGGTCATAATGTTCACCTAAATGTTATATTTTACAAATTTAGAATTTGTCAAAATTTTAGGTTCAACAGTTGGTCCCCGTGCATCCTGCATGTTAGAGCCTTGGTAACATGATGAATGCATGCATTTTATGTGCTCCTTTGTAATTTATTAATTATATTTTTTTTTGCGTAGAGGATAATTAATGATTATGGACGGGACTCTTGGCAACGGAAGGGCTTCACTCTAAAATAGCCAAGAATGTGACTATGGGCCTTATTATTAGCGTTCAAGTTCCTTGCAAAGTATTGGTGTAATCCCTTCTGACACCCTAACATCTATCTTGGTTAAGAAAATTAGAGTCAAGCAAGGGACACTTCGTTATCGTAGGAATGATGAGAAGAAATGTGTTGATGTAAGCAAGGATTACGAGAACTACTTTAATGCCACATTTCTTAGGAAGGCTAACATTGAATGTCATAGGCAAGAAACATACCCTGCTGAGGAGAAATTTTACCCAGCCCTGTACAGCCTTCTTACTGGAAGAAGGAATTAGGGGTTAGCCTTCTAGTTTTGAGGTCGTTCAACTTTTATGGTAGGAGCGATGGAATGGACCAAACGAGTACTCATTTATTTAGAAGAACCTTTAAGACAGGCTGACATATTTGGTGTCGTTGGTGTATCCCAATTTCCATACCAATTTTGACATGAATGTATGATCGGTTTTTTGTGAACTTTGGGGGTCTATTAACTAATGTCATCACGGTGTAGGTGAAGTAGACATTTCACTTCATGATTTAGAGTGGATTGGAGGTTTACCCACTCTTAGAGCTACATACGAGGAATTTTTACCTCTAAACAATGACTTAAATGACCATAATAAATATTCCACTGTAGTTGTTGAGGTGTTACGTATTCATGCTGAGCTTTGTGAGTTCCACAAAGTGAAAAAGATCTATTATGATATCTGGTTAGACCATTTTTACAGAGAATACATTGTCTATTTTGCATATGGTGAACAAATAGATTCTGAAAAAGAGAAATTTGCACCAAAGAAAAGTACCCCATTTGTATTTCCTGTCAAGAGCGAACGACAAACTTGAGTGTCGCAACTGTGGGTGAACTCGCTGCTTTCTTAGCCTTTTGGTTAAGTCGCTTTGCCTTAACTTATGGTATGGAAGTCATAAGGATAGAAACGTTTGTAATGGCTGCATTGTGGCTTTTGGGCAGTGAATTTCTTTAGTTCTAATGGTGATTGGCTATATTTGTCATGGCTTAGGAGAAAGCAGCAAGTCATTCAGACCATCCTTGTAAAGCTAACGCAATTTTTTGCAGCCATTATGTAATAGGTTTATTAGCAGAGTTATTTCCCTATTTATTCACTGTCCTAGAGACTTTCCAACCCTTATTCATTATGCTGGATTGCTTGGTAGCTACCTTTCCTTATCCCTGGCCAGACACTTTTGCAGGAATGGGAGATGTCTCTATCTTAGAGCTATATCTTATCGTGAAGACTCTCATAATGGCCAAGATGTGATTGACATGGGCTTACTAGATGAGGACTTTAAATTTTTTTTGTCTATTCGATCCTCTATACTTACTGTACATGTCAGAGCTAAATTGCTTTTGGAGCCTGTTTACCCTAACCAATTTGCTCGCCAATTTGGATTCGATCAAGGAGTTCCATCTAATCGCTTAATCTTTATCAGAGCCCTTTGATAGTAGAGGAGTATGATAGAGCTTGCACAAGCCCATGCTAATCTTCAAAGGTGAGATATGGGGGCTAAGTTCTGTATTCCTCCTTCCTATTATGAAGGGGTTTGTTTTTGGAATTACTGTAGCTGGTGGACCAAAATTAGCAGTACTTATTTAAGTTAGCCAGTCAAAAAGGTTCACCAGACTACAGCGAATAAGAAAGAGCTTTTAAGGGAAACTATTTACATTATTGATCACCTACGCCCTCTCTGTGAGTTTATTCCTGGGGCTGTTAAAATTTGGGGAGTTATGGGTGACAGTTGTGCTAAGGAGAAACTTTCGGCATCGTCCTCTAAAAAGGCAAAGACCAAGGTTTCTGGGGGTAACAAAAGGCCATAGAAAAAGAAGAATCAGAGGACCCCCAACGATCAATAACCTACCGAGATAAACTTCAAGAAGGCTACTTATGAATGCCCCTATCATTTTGATGATTCTGACATGGGAAATGGCATGGGATTTGAAGATTTGCTTATCGCAGACTTGGACACTTTTAATGAACAAGGAACTTTGAATCAACAAGATGCCCCCACAGAAAAAATAGAAGTACCCTTATATGAAGCACCTCTTGTTACAATAGAGCACCCTGATGTAGTAGTAACTGCTATCATTCCTATGCCTAATACTTCTGATGACTTGGTTGGAGCCATGCCTATTCAAAGCATCCCTACTTCCTTAGTAAGTCTTTTTTACAATTTGAAGGAAGATTGGGTTTGAGAGAGCATTTTGAAAGGAGTAGAGGTGATCATTAGTATTATTTCTAATCATGACTCAGCTAGGGACTTGTTAGCTAGCAGAGCATGAGTTTCTTAATCCTTAAGTACACTTCACTCCATGATTGACATCTATAAGCTCAGTATAATAGAGATTTGTTGGCTTTCTTCCAAGATAAAGGAGACATTCGGCGTAGTAGAGACTGCTGCAAAGATCAAAGAATTAGTGGACGTTGATTGATTTAAAGCTTTGTCTAACAAGATCTCACTTGTTCTTCTGAAATTGCTCACATTGAAGGTCAGCTCCATAACCTATCTAATGAAGCTTTAGAACTTAAGGTTAAGGCGTAGGATATTTTGAAGCAGGAGGAGCAGATTCGCAAAATGTGAGAGGATTTGACCACCCAACAGTGAAGTTTAATTGATGCAGAGAGTAAGCTGAAATCCTCTCTAGATTCAAAGAAAATGGAAGCGGAACAAGTAGAGGCGAACTCGGTTGAAACTGGAGTTTCTAAGTTGCAGGATCTGGAGAAGGAGAAAGATCATGTCAAGAATTTGATTGACTTGGTAATCTCTTTTAACAACGTTTACAATTTTTTTTTAAAATTCTTTTGCATTTATACCTCTAACCTTAAGTCCATTTTATATTGTACTATTTATGCTATTGCAATAAAGCCTAAACGTCTCTTCCTTTTTCTCTTTTCCTCCCTCCCCCTTTTTCTCTTTTCTTATCTCCTTCTCCCCCATTTTTAATAATTGATAATGAAAACCCGAATAATTACACAACAAAGGGTAATTAATAAATGATTCTCACTACAAACATCACATGACCACTTGATCCATCACACGAATCTAAAATTTTTCAAAAGTTCCACATATAGGGGAAATTATTTATTTTCATGGATGGCTCTAAAACATGAAGCCAGATTGCCTATGTACCCCTTTTATGAGGGATCAAACCTTCCATAGTTCAATGCAGTTCAACTACCCAGAAACTTCTAGGAAAGAATTTCTTCGTAAATTTGCCATTGATGCAAGCATATGCTATTTGTCCATCATGATTTGAAAGTTCATATGCCATCATAGGAAAGACCTTGGTGATTACATAAGGGTCCTCCTATTTGGACTCAGATTTTCCTTGTGTCTTTTGATTGATGATAATATATCTCCCTATTGTTAAGACTAAATCACCAACACCAAATGAGCAAAACTTGACTCTCCTGTTGAATGCACCAGCCCTTTGGGCTTTGTAGGTTTCAAGCCTTTGTTGGGCTATTAATCAACATACATCTAATGCTTCTAGTTTGGCAAATCTAACTTGAATATTTTCATCTAGATCTGTAAATTGCATGGCCACTCTTAGGGACGGTAATTCCACCTCGAGGGGTAGCATGACTTTCGAATCGAAAACCAAGTTAAAGGGCGTACAACCAGTTGCAGTTCGAATTGCTGTTCGATAAGCTCATAATGCTTCTGGTAGTCGTCCATGCCAATCCCTCCTTGATCTTGAGACCATTTTCTTTAGGATCTTACAAAGCACTTTATTGAATGCCTCAACTTGACCATTTGACGATGGATTGTAACTTGATGAGAAGTTGTGCCTGAATTTGTACTTTTTGCAAGCTTTATCATTACTTGATTTTTAAAGTAGAGGGCATTGTTTGAAAAGATTTTGCGTAAGACTCCATATCTATAAATGAGGTAGGTCCTGATAAAGTCAATGACTTGCTTTGTTCCCACTTCTCTTAATGGAATAGCCTCGACCCACTTTGAGAAGTAATCTGTGGCTGCTAAGATGAATATATGCCTACAAGAAGAAGATGGCTTGAAAGGTCCTATGACATCTAGCCCCCACTATGGAAGGGCCAAGATAATATACTTAGGTAGAGTAATTGTGGTAGTTGATGAATAAAATCACCATGTATTTGATAAGCTTGACACATGTTGGTAAACTTTATCACATCTTGAACCATGGTTGGCCAGTAATAGCCTAACCTTTTGATTGGATTAGCAAATTTTGGGCCTGCTTGATGAGCACTACATACCCTATCATGCACTTCATTTGGGACATAAGCAACCTTCTCCCCTGACAAGCATCAAAGTAAAACCCCATCGAATGCCTTTCAATGTAAGGTATCATTTTTAAATGAAAATCATAGTGCTCGTCGTTCTACATCTGCCCTTTTCTTTGGTTCAGTGGGTAAGATGTCATATTGAATATACTCAATGAGAGGTTGTCTCCAATTTACTTCTTCTTTGACATCAAAATCCGAGACCACATTTATTTCTTCAGTTTCATCAAAAGGTCTAAAGCTAAAGCCAACAAGTGATGTTCCTTAATTGTTGTTTGAATTTCCATTTTATCAGGGAGTGTCAGTGAAGCAACCAACTTTGCTAAGGCATCTACTTTATCATTTTCAGACCATGGCACATGATTGACCTCTACTTTAAGAAATTGGTTCATAAGGTTTCTTTCCCTTTTGTAGAGAGACACTAATTTGGCATTTCTGACCTGGTACTAACCATTTATTTATCGGATGATTAACGAGAAATCACCAAATACTTCATACTAGTCAATATGCATTTCAAAGGCCAATTCAAGGCCAATGATGACTGCCTCATATTCAACCACATTATTTGAACAGATCTCGAGGAGAAAGAATGAGTAAGGGATAAGTCCTCTTGATGGTGTCACAGACACAATTTCTACTCTCATTCCTCTACTCCTTGCTGCCCCATCCAAATATAATTGCGATGTTTTAATTTCAAAAAGCATGTCTTCATCATCCGTAGATCATTGAGAAGTTCCTCATTACATGGACATGGATGTGCTGCTAGGAAATCAGTTATAGCTTGTCCCTTTACTGCCTTTTGAGGCATGAACTTGATGTTAAAATGGGCTAAAAGCATAGCCCATTTAATCAATCTCCATGGTAGCATGTGCTTAGATAACATATACTTAAATGGATCCGCCTTCGAAATTAAAATGATATGATGGGACAAGAGGTAGTGTCATAGCTTTTAAATAGTCAAAACCAAGGCAAGGAAAATTTTTTCCATGGGAGAGTAATTTACTTATGCACCCACCATTGTCCGACTGATGTAATACAAAGCATTTTCCTTCCCTTCATCATTATTTTAGACTAAATAGCCCTTAATGCTCGTTCCAGGGCTGCTATACATAGGATAGGGGCTTCCTTGTACTAGAGCCACTAGGACAGGTGGCCTTGTGAGATATTACTTGATGCTTTCAAAAATATTTTGATAAGCTTGATACCAAATGAAGAGTGTGTCTTTTTTCAAAAGTCTTCTGAAAGGTTGACACCTTCCTGAAAAATTTGAGATGAACCACCTTATATAAGCCAACCTTCCTTAGAAAACCCGTAATTCTCTTAAGTTTCTCGAAAGGGCATTTGGATTATGGCTTTGACTTTATCAGGGTCAATTTTAGTTCCTTCTTTCCGAACAACAAAACTAAGGAACTTCCCTAAAGTAACCCCAAATGCACATTTTAAGGGGTTCATCGTGAGTTGGTGTACACCCAACTTGTCAAAGACCTTTCTTAGGTCATGAGGATGATTTTCTCTATCTTTTATTTTTACAACCAAATTATCAACATAGCATTCCACTAGGTTGTGGAGGAAATAACAAAAAATGATTGTTATGGCCCTCCAGTAGGTGGCCCCGGCATTTTTCAAACCAAATGGCATTACCGTGTAGTAATATATGCCTTGTGGGGTTCGAAAGGCGGTTAAGTCTTCATCTTCAGGGTCCATTTTGATTTGGTTGTACCCTGAGAAACCATTCATAAAGGACAGAGCTCTAAACCCTGTGGTGGCATCCACAAGGAGTTCGGTGATTGGTTGTGGGAAACCAACCTTGGGAGATGTGTTGTTTAAGTCTATAAAATCCTGATATCCGAAATCGAATTTTCCAAATAGGTACAATGTTAGCCAACCAAGTTGGGTATTGAACTTTCATAAATGAAGCTAGCCTTTATAAGCTTGTCCAACTCAGGATTTATTTGGATTGTCAATTCGGGACGAAAGCGCCGTTGGGGCTACCTTATTGGTTTTACTCCTTCAGAAATAGCTAACTTATGGACAACAACATTTGGATCTAAGCCCTGTATGTCTTGATATCCCAAAGCAAATACATCTTTGTACTCTTGAAGGAGTTGTTCATACTGTACCACTTCTTCATCATTTAACATGGCACTCACAAAAAGTAGCTTGGGGTCATTAGTTGTTCCCAAATTTATCTCTCGAAGCTCAACAAGTGTTGCTTAACCACCAACTTCCTTTTCTAATGGTGCTGGTTGAACAACCTTGATAAAATCCTCAGAGGATCTTTGTTCCACAGTAATTGAGCCACCATTTAAGCTTTTAAATGAATCAGCTTGAGCTTAAACTTCACCACATATTTCATTATTTGCCATGTCAATCTTATGATCTTTGGGATCTCCTTGGCGAGGAAGTTCAAAATTTCAAGCATCTTCCTCATCTGCAATGAACATGACATTAACTTGTTCTACTTGCTCAACTTAGCTAACATTATTTTATTCATGAACCCAAACATAGCTCCTAGGTTGTTGCTTTTTCTTTTTCAGCTTCCACTTTTTTTGCTTTCTGACTCGGATATTCTTTTGCTTGGGTCCGTTGACTTTCCCAAGTCCTTGAAGCCGAGATTAAAGGTTGAACTTGCTCATCTTAGGAGAACATCTCTTGCTCTTGGGGTGTAAAAACCACATCATTCATGACATGAGAGTTGAGAACTCCCCCAGCATGTGATACCTGGAGTGCTTCAGAGGCATCCCCTGAAATGATGCCTTTAAGACTCCAACCTTCATGAGAGATGTTTATTTGTTTGTTGGCTTTAGCAAGACCTTTCTTACAGCTGTCCTTCTTAGTCCTTTGAGATTGTGATGATTCTATTGGAGTACACTTGTGTCAGAGAATTTGATGATTTTCCTCTTAAAACTACTCTCTTGTTGCCAAGTGATGTTCTTATGACCAAATCTTTTTAGGTATTGACTGGTCAATTTGTCGGAGGGGAAAAGTGTAACTCGTGACAAGAGAGTCCACAATTTCCCTTATTGGTGTTAAGGCCTTTTGGCCAGGCTTTCTTTTCTCCTTGGGTGTGTATTTGAATAGCACCTTTGGTCGTGAGGATTGATATTCCTTGGGTTCACTACTATAACTATTGACAACTCAAATGACCTTCTGAGGCAAAGTAACCTTTTGAGGCAAAGTAAGCACCTTAGGATTTTCTTTTTGGTTACCGCTTTTCTAGACTAAAAGAACTTCGGAGGTTCCAGAATCCACTTATATGTAAAACTTGACACTAACATAGTTAACGTCTTCCCCATGAAAATGATTTGCACCCCCATGGATTGTTTTCTCATTACCATGCTCGTCAGTGTATTTCAAACACTAGTGAAGAGTAGAGGCAAGCCATGGCTGCCCGAGTATGGCATTGTAAGAAGTATCAGCATCTATTATATGAAAAAGAGCATATGTGTAAAGGTCATCTAGTTCAACTTTCAAACCAATCATGCCTAAAGCTTTCTGCCCCACTTAATTAAATCCTTATATTGTGAGCAAAGTTAGGGAAATTGATTTGACATTATCCCTATTACTCTCAATACCCTTAATGGAAGAAGGTTGACTACAGAACCATAGCCAAGTGGGGTCCGGTTTATTCTTTTATCCTTGATCATACTAGTAACATATAAAGGCTTGTTGTGATTTGCAGACCCCAACTGGAGGTCTGTATTAGTGAACTCAAGCTATACATGTAGCAGACTGGTTTAAAGGGGAGGACAACACCTCATCTATCTCAATAGAGTCAACTTGATCTTTGTAGTCATTAGGGTCTGTTAATGCCTGAATAAGTGCCCTTATTAGCTCCTTGGACATTTGTAAAGATCATAGACACTTAAGCGTGCTGGGATTTGCTTCAGAATAGAGATGACATCATAATGAACCTTTTCCTTATGAGACCCTTGACAAACTTGAAAAGGGACTAGGATAAGAAGATCTTTCTTAGACTCCTTAGTTGATTGCCTATTCTCCGCGGTGCCTTTTCTATTTGAGCTTGAGCAATTACTTCCTCTTCACTTTTTTATTCAGCATTTGCTACTATTAGTGGTATTTCTGGTCTTGTTTCTTTCTTCTTCTCCTTCCCTTCTAATTCCAGTGGCTGGAGTTGACGACTGGACCGAAGAGTTTCTTGGTCCACTTTTTGAGTGGTATTTGTGGGCTTAGCATTCACCTCCTCCCACTTGTCGGCCCATGACACCATACAACATTAGGCTACTTCCCTTTCTGTGGGATCATCATCTGAGGAGTCGCTGCCCAAAAAACCTTTAGGGATGTAATCACCCAAAGTGACAAGGTTCCTAACTAGTTGTACGCACTCTTCTTCAGCAGTTATCTCTGGCTTCATTTTGGCTCTTGATTTCTTCTTCTTGTTTTTCTTATTTTCTTTTGTGGCGGCTTTTGTCATAACATTTTGACTCCTAAGGATTAAGAAGCTCAGGCCACTCCTTGCCAAAATGATCTTCTGCTGAAGTAGGTTTCCTACCCAAAGCCATCATCATCATTATCTTTTGATGTTGCCCATGCCTCTAAATTTGGGTCTAGGTAGAAGTCGTATAAGGTTGATGCTCTTGGTGATGGAGGAGGCACATCCGGATATGTGCACACTATTAATATTTCATCATCAGCAGTAATAAACTTTATAGGGACCGCATAAGGTGGTAACGACACTAATGGAATCCCTTCATTGGTATCTGAGGATGATGGACATGATTCATCCTTTTCTTCAACCATTGAGGTTGCATTTGATGATGCAGTGGACCATTTGGGTGGAGATCCTTCTCCCGTAATTTCTTCCCTTCAAATCATGTCTTCGATTATGTCTTTGAAGACATAACAATCTTTTATAGGGTGGCTAATGATCCTATGGTATGGGCAATATTTAAGATCATTTGCCTTCTTGACTTCAGCAGGTTGTTTTGGCTCGGGAGATGGCTTTCGCAACCATCAGCTCATCAAATATCCCTTAAACATCATCATCATCAAAGGGATGCTTCTTTTCTTTCCTTTCTGCAGGGTGAGTCATCGACCTTCCTCTTTCTGCTTGCCTTTGCCGTTTTTGTTGAAAGTTTTGCCATTGGTTAGCTTTGGGCTTGTTCTGACAAAGGAGACCATCAACTCTCCCTTCTTGGTTGGCCTTTTGATTTCTTCCCTCTTGGGTTTTGTATTTTTCTGACAAGCAAGTTATCTTTCTGAATTGCTTCCCTTGGACACAAAGGCGTCAAAGTTTTAAGACTCAGCAGTGCCAACATATGTAGCAATTTGAGGGTATAAATTGTTAGCACACATTTGAACTGCCGATTGCTCACTTAGCTTTTCTAGGCATTGCAAGCTTAGACTCCTCCACCTTGTAATGAAGTCGTTCATGCTCTCATTTGGCCTTTAGCATGCATCGACGAGGTCTATTATAGAAACCTTTCGCTTGAACTCACAAACTGAGCAAAAAATGACCTTTGGAGGTCATCCCAAGTGCAAATTAACCCAAGTTATAGCTGGGAAGGCGGCCCCCTTTAGCAATTGCTAGAACTACCTAATTAATAATGCATCATTTAAGGCCAAGTGTTCATACGGTGACCCGTTTATTCCGTCAAACTTTTCAAAGTTCAACTTTTGGTAACCTTTCGGGAAAGGAACCAAGTCGTAATGACTTGAATAAGGGTTCTTCCATCCCAGCACTTGGGGATCCATCACTGCTTGGTGCTCTTTGATCCCTTAGGCTATCGAATTCTCGATATCTTGCGGAGTGATAATTGTGTTACAACTATTAGCCTCATTAGTTTTTTCATGCTCTCAGTTTTCAAGCGAGATTGACAATTTCAACCTCTTTTTTTGGAAGCTTCCTTTGTAGCTCTTGCATTTGTTCCTCGAGGCTTGGGCTGCTGGTAACTAAGACTGGCATGTTTTCAGCTTTGTCATCCTCAATAATTTACTATTGTGGGATGATGGTTGGTGACTCCTATTTTTAGAAGAGAGGTCTAACGACATAAAAGGCAGTACTTATAACCTCATCTTGTTCTTCAAGTTGGTCCTTACCTTTATCAAAGGTGGTGACAGAAGATCGTAAGGTCACCTCAGCATATGTTAATTCTTTGGCCCTTGATCTTGTAATCGAGCCACTATATACCTATGATTCAAGGTCAAGTACTTTTGACTTTGTGATCTAGGAGGCAAAATCCTCCTACCGTTTGTAGGGCCTCGACAAGGCATAGCCTCCATGACCTGTAGAGATCTTGGTACCATAGTGGGGATGCTTGAGGCTAACGGTTTGATGAATTTTACCTTTGGGATATTAGGTGCCATTTCATCCTCCGAATAGGAGGTCATCATTAACTCAGCTTTGGGAATGTATATGGGGATAGTCCTAATGATAATGTGCCTAGTCGAGCAGACTTGAGGAGTCTTTTTGACTCCTGCAGTTCCTTCCCCAAATAGTTTATTAGGGTTCTTCAAGGTTGAGGTTTTTGGCTTTGCTCCATTCCCAGTGGATGTAGGGGCCCAATCCATTAGGGCCAGATTAGGGACCCGAGCTTCCCTTGGTTGGGCTGTTGCTCGGGTTACTAGTGCCTCCCTCATCAAGGTTTCCATCCAAGTCGGAACTCGCTTGGGATGGGAAGCTCACATCGGGTTACACGGCATAACTAGGGCATGCCATGAAGGATGACATTTGTTGAGAAGTCCTCCTTAATGTTGTTTTGGCTAACTCCAAGACTAGTGATAGAGTTAGCTTGGGTGCACCAGACACAGCGCGACGCTTATAGCTTCTGCGCTTGTTGCTGTTAGTCTTAAAATGTGTTACTGCAAGTGCACGACGTAGCTATAGCTAGCAACCAGTAAGTACGGGTCACGTCCACAGGGAACTTGCTTCAAACTACTAAAACTAGTTTAACTACTCAATCTAAGCAATCACAATCATGGATTTGGAATTAAACTAGGAGGACGATAACAACTGAAAGGCGAAACAAACAGTAGAATAGTAAACACCTAGGTTGGAATTAACAGCACAATTATACTAGTTAAACCAATTACTAACCCCATCAAACAATCTCAAGCATGTATCGTGAGTAGATAGATTGCCAGTTAAGCCCATCTCCTCCCTCTCTCAAGGGTCGAAGGCTAATCCTAGAACTGTAGTCACCTATTTTCATGGAACTAAAATCACAGGATTACAACATCTACAATCTTGAATCTTAATTGGAACCTTAATTATTTTCATATTAAAATCCTAATTGCCTACTAAGCCACACTAGGTAAAGGTTCTGTCTTTCAACGCTCCCTAAACCCGACTAAAAATAGACGAGTGCTCTTTCGAGCATTTCATCGAACACCTGGTGTGCATAGTATAAATCACGAATACAAGTATCAGAAAATAAGGGATTGGGGCTAGATTTTTGATTCAGCTAAACATAATCGACTTCAATCCCAATCCAAGTTGAGAGATTAGCCACAAATCATACTAGCATTCAATAATTCAACCATAAGAGAAATAGGCATGATTCAACTAAAACTCAAGAACAACAACAATGAAAGAGAGAGAGTGGGAAAACAAACTTGAATTAATCTGCGACTCAAGGTGGATTGAACTTCAAAATAATGAATTCAGTACAAAAGATGAAAAGCAAAAACTCTGAATGGAGACCTAAAAATCGCCTAAAAAGAAGTCTGAGGAAAGAAAATTGAATAATACACAAAATAACCCCGGCGGAGTTTTAAGTCGCGAAGGCAAAAAGGGGGGCACGATCATGCCTTGAGGCACGGTGGGCCCGTGCCAAATAACTGGCACAACCGGCTTGGGCTGGCCACTTGGCACAGTCATGCCACATGGCACGGCCAGACTGTGCCACTTGGTTGGGTGGCTGGTTGTGTCGATTTTTCGTGGCCCGGTTATGCCTCCCAACAAGGGGCACCCATGCTTGATCCTTAGGACTTCTGTTTGACATTGAGAGACCTTTTTTGCGGCTTTAAACTCGCCTCCTTAGCACTCCTTTCTACTAAATATCATCCATCTTCCCGTTCCTTCGATAAAGTCCGTGAAAATACAAAAAGATGCTGTATGAGTAAAATGTATGCTAAAGGAGGCCGATTTGATCCTTTCTTAACACGATCAAATGTGAAAATGCGGGAGAAAAGAAGTCAACTAGGGGATAAAATAGGGTCAAAATAGAGGTTTATCACTCCCTCATGCTTATCTCTTACTTGTCTCCAAGTAAGACTAGCTTATGGAACACCAAAAAGGGAGATAAATCTCCATCCACAGTCCTCCTCAGGCAAGAAATGAACGATCAATAATCAAGATAAACTATACATTAAAGGTGATCAATTTAACGTGTGAAACATCCTAAATAAGACTCATGCATTACCATCCGTAAAGCACCCTTCCTAATACAGTATATCAATCACCCCAATATTAAAGCACATAGCAAGACAAGACCTCCCTCAATAAGTGGTGAGTAAGTGAGATCAGTAGAACCTCACTTTAGAATAAAGTAAAACACTCCCCTCAATGTGTTTAGAATATGTAACAAGGGTGCACTCAGTACTCTATCCAATCAAGTAAACTACCATAAGCTTGGTAGAGTTCTCGATTCACCACCACCTAATGCAAAAGTGCAATATGCCAATCATGAGAACTTGTAAAGGGATTTAATGGGGCCAAAGGTAGAAAGGGTGAGAAGTGGAGTAAATTTAGGAAGAGTGGAGCTAATAGTCAAAAGACAAGGGAACAAAAAACACTTTCCAAACTAATGTCGAAACAACAACTTCACACCACAACCGAAATTAAGCAACAAACTGCACAAAAACCTCAAGGGAGGAGTTAAGCAATCTTATCGCATTACCCTCATGCCAATTACTTCAGTCACAACTTTTCTATTTCTTTCTTTTCTTTTCGTTTCCCTTTTTTTTCTTTTCTTTTTCTTTGCTTCCTCTTTTATCTCATTTCTATTTCTTTTCTTTGAAAGGAGAAAGGCATGTAAATGGCATGGGAAACACAAACTCGAATCACGAATCTCCCCAAACAAGCCATTGATAAAGTACTTAAGGTGAACTAACCTTCGAAGCAAACCCAATTTAACATAGAAGTGTTGCTCCAATAGACCTTGACAAGGATATAGAGAATATCAATAGGTCAAATGTGTAGTGTGTAGGGGGCAATAACAAAGACAAGGGGAAAGGCACAAAGGGCTAACAAAGAAGGTAATACATATTAATGGGTGGCTTTTTCGCTCATGTGGCTAAATGGAACAAAAATTGCCTCAATCATATTAACATATGCATATGCTAAATGCGATTTCAAAGAGAACAAGACCAAGTTCTAGAGATGCAATTCTGGATGATTTACACATGAAAGGAAGTACGAGACTATATGCGACGAATAGTCATTAGGCTCAAAGTCTCATAGGTAAGTCTACCACAGTCAAACAACTTACTTCAAAGTATGTCCCGCTTATCGAGGTCAATCAAGCCAAGTTATATGAATCTCAAGGGCTATATAACATACAACATAGGGTTGGGGAATTACAGATGGCTATGTTATAGCACAATTTCATAGGAGTTCACACCATAACAGGTCACACCTCAACACACAACTCAACCAAATCATTCAATCATCACCCCTTGCGTTCTCTTCATAAGAGGGGTTTTCGCACGCATTTATTCAAAAGTAATTTTTGCATAATTATATTTAGTTTTTGATGATAACAAATCCAAGTGAATATATTTGTCTAAGTAATGTTGTTCCAAACAAGCTCTCCAAACAAGGCCTACACCATTGTTTGTGATATTTTTATTAACCTGGGTACTAAATGTTGAGAACAAGTCTTAGGAACAGGTTCCGAGCTTCAGTGACACAAGATCAGCAAACAACACATTGGTTAAGTCTTGAGAAACAAGTTCTTGCATTTAGCTACACAAGATCACTCGAGGAAATAGGTGACCAAGGTGTTTTGGAGCAGCATATTCACTCTTGACAAGA